>JAHQIW010005645.1:0-133196 GCA_019055375.1 Parelaphostrongylus tenuis
GCTTTTCGTACTCGGGCTTACGGTGTTTAGTCTCAGACATAAGCTTAGTAGCGAGTTTGCTTGGGAGCATAAAGTGACAATGAAAAGTTTAGGGCCCTAGAACGATAGAACGAGTTTCTTTCACATTTTTCAAGCAAAAAGTCTACAATCTCTGCTTAATGAAATAATTACAGATGCACAGGTAAAATCCGCATGAAAACGCATGACGCGTGCGAAGCACAACTTTGATTTATTCGCTACAGAAAAAAAGCTTTTCTAAAAACAAAGTTCGGTTTCGAATTTTTCTTCAGACTTCAGTTTTTAGTAGGTCAAAGAAATAGTTTCGTCCAACGAAATAAAAGCGCGTGGCACGCAAGAGAGATGTTGAATGCTACAGGCTCTAACAAGGATTTTTGGAAAAAACAGTGTATTTTTGGCCTTTTCAAAATTTACAATATTCGGCGTTATGTAGAAAATTAAGAACTTCCTCCAGCGAAATATAGGTGCAACAATAACAAAGACAGCGCGGCTCATAGGGAGCATAGGATTATTTTTACAGCTACAGCGCTGTAAAAGGGCCTCTCTTAATAACAAGTACATTTAACGGTTCTCAGAAATTCAAGATTTATACTGATTTCCAACTTCTCGTAGAAATCTTCTGCCCAGCGAAGGGTGCTACAATATCCTGCTGGGTGATAGTAAAAAGCCTGCAAAAGTACTTTTTGCCAGCACTTTTTTTCAAAAATCTGCAACATTTGTAAGCCTGAATATCCAGCTTTTTAAGAACGGTGGCAATACGTAATAAGCGCTGTGCATCTGCAGTTGCGTGTATCGCTCCGAGTAATCAGCAAGGGCTGTGTACGGGTCAAATTCTTACTGATGACTCAATTTGGCACTGTTTGTTTTTTTGCACTTCTCCACCACAAAGAATGTTTTATTCTGTATTCAAACATGCACCAGGGGAAGCTTTCTGAACGGATTTATTGCATTTTAAGTACTGTTCAAAACCCATTGCAAATACCTTGTAGAGCGTAGACCGACAAGAGTGCGCATATGAAAGCCGCATATTTGATAGATGTGGTATGCCACGTTGTCAGTTCTCGAAGAAAGCGGAAAAGAAGAATTTGTGTTGCCGTTTTTTTTTCTGTTGACGTGGGACGGACACGTGAGGCGCTTTAATGGCAACCGATTGACGAGAGCTGTTGCCAACAAGATTCTTCAGGATATCAAGCGCTCTGCAGAAGTCCACCGACCCAATGGTGCAGTTTGTTCACAAAAGGCACAGAAAAGCGATATGCGTACAAGTGGTGTCTACGGGAGTCCGTATTTGTACCGCAGACCCAGTTTAAGCCATAGGCGTTTTGCAATCTAAAACGTGTAAGCTTTAGCAAAGTCTTTGCTTTACGATTTTCAAAAATCGGTTACGAGTTTGTAGTCTTGAAAACGACATTCTCGTGTCATTAGCGCTAAAAGAAAATGAAATGCGCCATGGTCTGCATGATTTTATGGCCAATAAAAGTATCAAAAGAAGGATTCAACACAAATTTTAGGCAATTTTGCGATACCTCAACCATATAATTCTGTCGTTTCCAGGACAAAATACTTAAAGAGGTACTTTATCACATCACTGATTTTGGCAACGCGTTATTCTGCCAAAGAATGTTGCAGCGACCTGAAGAGATATAACACATTGAGCAGCATCTGGGCTATACGGTGAGTGAATCAAGCATTCCCACGCTAATTCTTCAATCTTTTGCAAGGTCAGACGCGCAATACGTGGACAATTGCTATCCTGACGCTACTTTGATAAAGCAGTCGTAGCCGATTTTGACGAAGTTTTGCACATATGCGGTCAAGATGAAACGAATATTGGTGCAGTTCGTATATCAACCGCATGTGGTTTAAATCTTTACTTAAGTTTCGCGTTTCTTTGGTGGCAAAATGACCCAAGTAGAACGTCCACAAGACGTTTTCTAAGTTTTGAAGTATTTATTTTAAAGGTATAAGAAGGTTTGGTGCTTTTCCGTTACGTGCTCGCCCCTTCGACCCCTGAAAAAAGCTTATTTTGAGCTTATTTTAAAAGTAAAATAGTTATTAGATAGGTCAGAACAAAAGAATCTGAATGATATATTCCAAATTTGAAAGGCCTTGTTGCTGCGCTGAAAGAACCGAAATAATATTTTGTCCCTCCTTCAAAGATTCCTCGCTAATCTAAGCATTTCCTCCGGGATTTCATTAATCACCCAATAAACCAATTTTCAGAAATTCAATAATTCAGCTAACTTTTGAAATAAACCACGCATTACCCTGTTACAGCCAAAAAAAAAGAATGAATTTCTCAAAACTGCGAAGAAAAGCATCAAATTCGAAACCCAATTTTTTTTGGTTTTTATGAAGCACCAAAAACTTCGTTCAAGAACCAAAAACATTATTGGAATCCTTGAAATTAAATCTATCGTTTGGTTTTCGTGATTATGAGAGGGAGGCCTTGTTCAGCGGGAAATCTTCGAATGGGGTATGAGTTATCATTTTTGCTTTTTCTCTGCAATAACAAAGCCTTCAAAAAGGTAAAGCACATCATTTGAATTTTTCTGATTTAAGCTTGATATTATTCAAGCATTAAAAACGACGAAAGAGCACTCTTTTCCAAATTTATTGAAGTGAAGAGAGTGCAGTAGAAGTGATTCAATTTTTTGAGAAGCCTAATATTCTTCTGGCTGTTATGGCAAAGTAGTAAGCCCTTTATAAAAACTAATTAAATTATTAGAATCATTGATTTGGTCTGTCGATTAATTACTGAAATTCCATAGAAAAGCTTTGTTCAGCAAAAGATCTTCCAATGAGGAACTAAACTTATTGTTGTTCTTTCAGCGCAACAAGTAGGTTTTTTAAAGATAAAATATATCTTTCAAATCCTTCTGATTTGAGCCTATCGATTGATTATTTGAGCGATACAAAAGATCAAAAAATAGGCTTATTGTAAGAATCGAAGTGTCGAGCAGATAACGGAAAACTGCTAAAAATTTCATATAGTTACATAATATAAGATGGTTTACATATTTAGAATCTCAGAATCAGTAAAATAACGGTGAACACAATTATCCACTATGCATTGATTTATGCGCAATTATTACCACCGACAGTTATGATCGACACATAGGCAGAATGCGGAATCGTCCATAGTTGGCAAAAATGAGTAAAACGAATCAAATATCTGGCACGACATGGTCCAAGCAGCTGTCAGCCGATACCGCAACATTGAAAACGCAAGAAGTCTAACTAGTTCTCCTTAACCCCCATATAGTGAATCCTATAGCACATCTTGTCCTCTTATCACATTTGAGACAGTAGAAGTACTAGCAGATATTTGCAAGCATCGCCTTCTTAAAGCAATCTTTCGGACTCCATGACACGTTTACAAGCCTTCTCTATTTTGTAAGCTTAAAGCAGAGTGACTATCTACAGAGCAGACTTCAACGCGTTTTTTCCGGCTACTGATTTGTCAGTGAATATAGATTTCTAGACGTGTTTCAGTTTTGCTATATTGACACGACTTAAATTTCAGAGAGAGAGAATAAATTCAGTGTATTCGCAGATGCTCAAGAGCAAGTCCGACAAATTTTAATTTTGAGAAAATGAAGAAACCCTCTCTCAAAATTTTGTGAGTGGACTAATGATATAAGTTATTAGGAATTCAGAATAGTATAAAACGTAGAAAAGATCATTGGGAATGGTACATCAACAAAAAAATAAAGCCTATGACAGCACGTACGAGGCAGTTTACGTAAGCTCACCTCTTGTTCTCCTCATGAACGCCACGGGCCCTTTTTTTTATTCGTTTTGATCAGAATTAAAAAACTTTTTGATAAAATGTATGCAGAAAAAGAAGGAGACTAGCGCATGAATGTTCTCACGGGCAACTGAAAAAGATGAAAAGTCTCTTATAAAGTCGATGGCAACAAATGATTATTGAATTCTAGTCGTTGGAGAAGAACTTGCAATGGAAGCGTTAGTAATCATTCGAAAGCTTAGACCTTTCGTTAGCACGATGCATAGCTTGTTTTTTGAAACGCCTCTTCATGTCGCTGCCAAATTTTAAAACAAATTATGTTTTACATCGACCGCCCAATTTAACTACCACTGCGCAGGAAGCATCAAAAGGAGATGAACGAGTGGAGAAAGTGTTACAGTATCAGAATCAGAAGCCCTTTCTGAAGTTTCTCACGATGCAGTTAAAAAATCTAATAACACAACAAAAATCGCACTTACATGTCACCCCGCAACGAACTAATCGATTGATGACTGGATTGAAAAGGCCTCATCCGCCCGTTGGCCTCTCCCCTCCCTTCACTGCACAAAGTAACATAAAACACATTATCGCGTGTGTGAACGAATTTTATTTTCCCCCCTACTTTGCAGAGGATTGGTCTCTTCAGAAGAAAAACACAGCGTTGGAATCTTCAGATCTTACGCCATCGAATGATTACTGATAGTTCAAAGACGGAATTCTCTTACGAAAAATATGTGTACTTAAACGAAGTGCCTTACTTTAGCTGGAACGTAATGAAAAACTTTTTAAACAATGGCCATGTACGACGCTAGGCAAAGATTTAAGCCTTTTAATCATCGCAAACACTCTCATAGAAAATGCTTGTCCAGCGAATGGAGACGAGTAATGCTTCGTGGCCCTCTAACATACAAGCACCAATTAAAATTTTGTCGACACCCAGAACATAAATACACAGAAGGAAATACTGTTACATCAACAATGAAATAGTTAAAGTAATGGGTTCCTTTTGTTTAGAAGGAAACAAATGAAAAACCGACCTTATTCCCTGCAGAGGAATTTTTCATAGGTAGCCATTCGAAAGATGAGATTTCTGACTATAGCCCCTGGTCGCCGGTTTTTTAACCCCTTCTATAGCGCCGTGATCTCCATACAAAACTAGCTCATAATTCTCGCCGGACAGAGCTTTTTGTTCGGCCTATTGGTAATTATATGATAGCGCAGTGCTCCTGATGCCAATACTGTGCTTAGGTCCTGGAAAGACCATTTGTCTAGAATGCAGCAGGTAAGATAAGTCGAATTCGATGTGTGAGAAGGAACGATCCGGAGCCAGCTCACGTCGCGGTGGGTGTGGCGGCCACGTGACTGCTGACGCAACACTTCTCTACTCGTTCATAGGCTCGATAATCGACGATCGCGTCAGCGTCACTGGCAGCGACAGCTCAGCGCGCACGTGATTCGCACGGGACCCCGTTGTTGTCACGGGGGAATTCAACTTATTACCAGCTGCGCTACACCTAATTTTAGCGGCCTTTTTAGGGTATAAGTACACCGTTGGAATCAAATTCGATTATACTATTGCACGTTTACTATTAGTCCAAAGAGAATGCTCTGTTCACGAGATATTTGCGTGTGTGAAGCTGAGAAATCTCCTGTAGCAATGTCAAAAAAGCGAAAACCGGCGATTTGTGGCTGTAGTCTCAGCTCAAACTTTCGAATGATTGCTAACACTCATATGAAAAGTTTCTTACCAGCGAATGAGATCGATTCTTCAGTTGTTTCTTCTCATTCAGAACGAACCTAGTAGTCAATAAGTAACTCTTAATGTAAGGAACGCTCGTTAAGCAAACGTAGGCAGGCTTATCATGGCGTTTTGAAACCGTTTTGTGAAGTTCTTGAAAATCACTTAATCTTTCTATACTAAATGGACTAAGAAATAAAACGATGACACCGAAATACCACAGTCATGGCTGATCAACTTCGAATTACCACATCCAAGTGTTGATTAATAGTTTTAAATGTTTTTTTTTCAGTAATTTCTACTTAGATGACATATGCGTACTTTTTTGACTCTATCGCTCTACTCATTGCTTTCCGTGCACAACGGTTAAAAACTATGATTCAATATTTACAGCATTAGAACTTCCTTTGAAATTCATTCTCAGTGCAAATATTTACTCCCAATTCAAGTGAGCAAAAACAGCTTTACGTAGAAAAACAAGTAGCATAGACGATCACGTAAATAAACGCGGATAATAGTAGAGTTTTCTGAAAGAGAAATCAATAATGCAGATAAATGAATTTTCGCTTCACCTCGTTCTGGGACCACTTTGACAGGGGCAGATTGCCTTCGGCGTAAGAGTCGCGCAGTCTTGCTACCAGTCACGCAAAGCCTTTTCTGAGGGTCGAGGTGCGATAATCGCCTGATCTGCTGAAGAAGAAAAAAGCTGCAGATCAACCACGGCCATATCACTCAATGCAATGCATTGATGTCTATTTTGAATACAGGGCATCAGTATTACTCACCGGTGATCAGGAATACGTCGCCTCACGTCGGCAAACGTCGATCGGAGCGACCGCTTCTGTCAGCAGATAGCAGTGGAATGAGTTCGAAGAATTATAGGACTTGTTTTGCACCGGCATTATAGGCACGTTGTGTGTAATTGCGGACACTACGTGCGCACTCACCTCGTCTTGTCTTGTAAAAACTCTTAGCTCTACCTATTTTCGTCATCTTCCGCCTTCGCTTGCTTTCTAGTTTCGTTGGATTGCTTTTATGCCGATTGTTAATTGCAGTATAATAATAACTTAGAGCAATGTTATATGTTATCACGTATTTCCAGAAGATTTGGGAGTAGAGTAATAAATAGCCACATAAAAAGCCAGATATTTGAATGGAAGTGTATTCAAATCATTAGTCGGCTCTTGGGAAGATACCGTTGTCGACAACATCGACGAAGAATACGATCGAATCGTTGAATATCTTCACGTTAGCTCTATGGAAGCCGAGAGACCTAAGGTCACGAAGAGACGCTTGTCTCCGCAAACACTCGAGCTGATACATCAACGTGGAATCGCACGAGCTATAGGCAACCGAAACCTTACGTCCGAACTTGCGAAACGCTGCAGAGAAGCGATAAAATAAGACCTCAAGACAGAAGTGCAGCAGTTATGGCAGAAGTTGCAAAGCTGAAAAAGCATTGCACAGGCCAGCACTTCGCCAACTATAAGACCAAGAAGATTGCACACCGATACCCTGACGGGACACTTACAGCTTCGAGAAGGCTATGGAGAAAATCATCTACCAATACTACTCGGATCTCTTCGCTAGCCATGTCCTCTTACCGTCATATAAATTGGAAGAAGACGAATATGTCGTTCCACCGGTCCTCCCTTCCGAAATCCGACATGCTATATCGTCGGCCAAGAACACTCGGTCTAGACAGGATTGGACCAGAACACCTGAGGAACCTACCGCCAGTTCTCATCAACACCGTGGCTGGGCTCTTCACTCGCTACCTGTCAGAATGCAAGGTCCCGATTAATGGAAAATTACCGAGAACGTATTGTTGTTCAAAAAGGGAGTCCTTCACGACATAGGCAATTATCGCCCAATCTGCTTACTGTCCGTTGTATATAAACTCTTTACTCGAGTCATCCTAAACAGGATTGACAGAACACTGGACGAAGGACAGCCATGCGAACAAGCAGGGTTTCGAAAAGGATTTAGTACCATAGACCACAACCACACGATTACAAGACTCATTGAAGTTTCACGAGAGTACAATCAACCACTCTGTCTCATTTTCATCAGTCTGAAGAAAGCCTTTGATTCGGTGGAAACAGAAGCGGTTATAGAGGCTATGGATAACCAGGGTGTCCCTACTCGGCACATAATGATCCTTCGTGAGCTTTATAGAGATTTCACGATCAAAATATCTCCATTCTACAATAATATCACCATTGACGTATAAAGAGGGTTCGACAAGTTGATACAATTTCGCCAAAACTATTCACTGCCACCCTACAGAATGTTATGCGAGCATTGGAATGGGACGATGTGGGAGTGAAAATTGACGGTCGACAATTAAACCATCTTCGCTTTGCTGACGATATTGTTCTCATAACACCAAACATCAGTAAAGCGGAATAAATGTTGACCGATTTCGATAACGCCTGTGGAAAGATCGGTCTTCAACTAAGTCTAACGAAAACAATGCTTATGAGGAACGAATGGGTTTCTGAATGCCCCATTCACGCTCAACGGAACGGCAATCTCCGAATGCTCCAGTTACATCTATCTAGGTCGTGAAATCACCATGATGCAACGACCTAGCTCCAGAGTTGAGCAGGAGGAAACGAGCGGCTTGGGAACGTTTAAGAGCATCGAAGATGTAGTGAAGAGGACAAAGAACATCCGACTCCGTGCCCACCTTTTCGACTCGACAATTATCCCTGCCCTAACGTATGCAGCAGAAACCTGGTCGCTACGTAAGCAGGATGAAAGATCACTTGCCGTTATCGAACGCGCAGTCGAAAGGTCGATGCTAGGAGTATCCCGTATCTCGCAAATGAGAGAAAGGATCCGAAGTCCGACCTACGTCAACGATCGAAAATCAGAGACGCCGTTCTACACGCCGTTCTACACGCCAGGATATCGAAAATAAGGTGGGCCGGACACGTGATGCGCTTCAACGACAACCGATGGACGAGAGCCGTTACCGACTGGATTCCTCGGGACGTCAAGCGCTCTAAAGGAAGACCACTGACTCGTTGGTCCGATTTCTTCACGAAAGCGATAGAAGAAAGATATGATGCTCAGCGAATCCCTAGAGCGAGGAGGACCCACTGGGCTACTCTTGCACGCGATAGGAAAAATTGAAGAGTTGCTGGTACCCGCTCGAGTCACTCGACGATCAACGGGACGACAGGTGACAGGTGATAAAGGTGATCTATTTCGTTATGGTACTTTCCATTGGGAGACTCCCACGTCCATCGCTGAGAGAGAGGCTTGTGGAATTGCGAGTTACCATGGATGGTATGGGTCGTCATGATAAACTCAGATAGCCTCTCATCTTGTTCATTCCATTCTAGTACGTGGGTCCCTATGTGACGTTGTTCAGACGCTCTTCCAGGCTCAGTTTTTGCGTTAAAATCTCCGACCATGACCTTGAAAAATGTGTGATCTTTCCGAGGAATTTTTCGAGGTCCATATGGAACGCTCCGACCCCGTTGATCGTCTTACCGGCTGGTAGCAAGTTAAAGTAAATCGACTCGCTCCGGTCCCAAAAAGTTAAGCACAGCGTTTCGCACAAATCATTTCGAGCGCGGAGCTGCAGTTCCTCGTTAGCCTCGTGCCTCGGAAATAAAGTAGTTCTTCCGAAAAAGATTGATTTAAGCTCAAAATGGGGTTGGTACGCCAGTGTCATACACCGGTGTTTCGGAGGTTCGTCCTCCTCATCAGTGACCCCCGCCCCACATTCAGCCCTGCATTGAAGCAATGAGGGAGGCGTATGTAAGATGGCACAGTGTACTATGACACTGTACCATCATCACCTCTCAGTCGATAGATCATTCTTTTTTGGAATTATATTGAATGTCAATCATTCTTTTTTGGAATTATATTGAATGTTTTTTTTTGGGGGTTTCAAAAACAGTCGATCTTTTGAATTAGTTTTGATCTAACAGCAAAAATCTATCGACTGAGAGGTGGTGATGGTACAGTGTCATAGTACACTGTGCCATCACCACATACGCCTCCCTCCTTGCTTCAATGCAGGGCTGAATGTGGGGCGGGGGTCACGATGAGGAGGACGAACCTCCGAAACACCGGTGTATGACCCTGGCGTACCAACCCCATTTTGAGCTTAAACCATTCTTTTTTGGAATTATATTGAATGTTTTTTTTGGGGGTTTCAAAAACAGTCGATCTTTGATTAGTTTTGATCTAACAGCAAAAATCTATCGACTGAGAGGTGGTGATGGTACAGTGTCATAGCACACTGTGCCATCTCCACATACGCCTCCCTCCCTGCTTTAATGCAGGGCTGAATGTGGGGCGGGGGTCACTGATGAGGAGGACGAACCTCCGAAACACCGGTGTATGACCCTGGCGTACCAACCCCTTTTTGAGCTTAAACCATTCTTTTTTGGAATTATATTGAATGTTTTTTTGGGGGTTTTCAAAAACAGTCGATCTTTTGAAAGTAGTTCTTAGAAACACAATTTACTTTTGGCTGTAACAGCGTACTACGAAATCCTTTTTGAAAACTAAATACATTTTTTGAATCCTCAGGATTGGTACTATCGACCAATTGCCAAAATTTTGAAGGAGATGTTTTGATCAGCGAGAAATGTTATCATGAAAAACAATATTTAGTGCAGTAATAATGCCTTTTCGGAAATAAGATAAATTTTTTTTTGACTTAAGCTATTATTTAATTAATCTGCCATTGAAATTGACTAAGTGTTACGTTTTTTTTCTCAAGAGGTTGAAACAGAGTACAAATAGCGGAAATGTACCAACATTTTAAACAGGCTTTTCACGATTTTAGCGCTTTATCTTCATTGGTTGTATGTGATAGGGCTCGGTCTTCGCAAACACTGCGAAAGATGCTCGCGCGGACAAAGTTGTGTCATTATAATAACATTCCGTCCATTCATTAAAAAGTGATTATTGATAGGATAGTTATGCTATTAGGTCATCATTTTATTTTGGCACTAGGGTGACAAATGCCAAGTCTAGCAGCAGAAGTGATTAATGTTGAATGATTTCGATAGCTTTGAATTACGCATTTTATTGGAAAGATTTCGGTCTACAGCCTGCTTATACTTGCTTCAAAATAGAACTGTCACTAAAACAAAATTGCTTGCTATTCATGCACGAACAACGAGTATGGGAAAAGCGCTAGGGAAGAGGCGAGCATGAAATGGAGCTTGAGGCGATGATACTGTCGAAGATTAGATGGCTAGGAAGTGGTTTGAAAGTTTGAAGCTGGAGAGAACAGTGAAGAGCATCAGTTGCGCACGATTCGTCGCAGAAAGTTCAATTAGTTTTACGCGATTCTTCCTTAGCACATCCGCCTGAGTGCTATTATGTGTCACAAAAGCGATCGAATTTTTTTGTCAAGACTGCTCCATCTCAAAACATATGCATGCAAGTTGTGCACTGAAATGCTTACAAGAAAATGCGTAATTATTGATGCCAAAATCACACTATTTCAACTTTTTTCTGGTCAACAAATTTGGTATTTGTTGCTTTAGTGCCGATACATATAAAATGACCTATTAGTAGAAGACACAATGTAGTGGAGTTGTTTGTTGATGATAAGCAATAAGACTCAATCCAACCTTTTGTTCAATCTTAAAGCTTGCGTACACATCCAGGCAAGAGATCAAGAAAACAATGAGTCTGTTCTTCATCAGTGTCAAGCTTTTTGTACAAAAAAAATGCTACTGCCATGAAGTTTATGTAATTTTTTGCTGATTTAAATAATGTCTCATGATCGATGTGCATCTTCAGTTTTTCAGCCAACTGCACTGCTAGTACAGTACATAGCTTTGGCTCCATCAGTTTAGGGAGATTCACCTGAAAGCATTATAAGACTATTAGGATCACGTTGACTACCGTAACATGTCATGGGTTTGGTCACATGAGTATGATAATTTCATGTACAAAACAAATGAAAACACTGAAGATTTTTTATGTTTCCTTTTGTCTTTTTCCGCAACGTTATGGTATATCAAAAAAAGCCTAGAAAAGGTGAATGGTGAGGAGAAATTCTGCCTCAGACGGGAGTTAGACCCGCGTTTCACCCACACCGAGAGCGCGTGCTGTCAATACACCTCCGAGGCGCCGTTTCGCTATCACTTATTCTTTAATGTCCCTATCATAGCTATCATTCACCAAACAACCACCGATATTCCATACCCGATGGAAGTTTCTATAGGTTGGTGACTGACGGCTATGATAAATACATTGAAGAATGAGTGGTAGCGAAGCAATGCCTTGATGGTGTAGTGGTAACACGAGCCCCCCTTCCGTCATGAGTGAAACGCTGGTTCAACTCCCGTCTGAGGTCGTATTTTCGATGTTTTTTTTATCTTTCATTCAGTTTTTCTAGAATCACAGTTTATTTTTTTTACTGTGTAGGTTCCAGTACAATCAACTTTAAATTTATCTCCTCGCTCGCTTGTGGATTTTCATTTCTTCACAAACGTCGTAGAATACTGATTGAGTACCCCTCTTTGCAATCTCGAAGGCAGTCAGATTGGCACGTTCCGTTGGGTGTTCGTTGTTGATTGGGGATAGCGATGGGATACTGTGAGATCGATCCCGTACCAAACTGCGCCGAACATAAATTAACCGCTGGGCCACGCATTTCGAAAAATTTATATGGAATTTACTCAGAGGACCAAGCGTTTATTATTGATCAATCACTCAACGGCACGGATTCGATTTTACTTGTGCCATTTTAGAAGTGACTAAATACGTTTGGTCAATACAATTGCTTTTGACAACCTATTATTCCATCAAGTGTCTGTGTTTTCATCCTCTTAGACTAAGAGCACCTACTTTAAATTTGACAATTTGGAAAAGATAAAGAGGATGTTGTGCATTGAAAATGAGACAAAATCAACAATTAAGTGTGGGCGCTTAACAAGCTACTATATTCACTTACCACTTACTTGGTGTGATCTTTAAATTAATCAAATACCACGTGCTTGCATCGTAAGGCACAAGGAATATAAAAAAATAAAAGATAAGACTTTCGGTGTTGATCAATCCGTTAAGAATGCGCTGAGACATTCCATACTATAAAGCGTTATGAACCTAGTTGAGTGCTTTACATTAATTTGCGATGAAATGACGATGTACCAATGTAATCTTTTCACCCTCTCAGAAGAGTTTGGTTCCACTCAACAGTAGTCGTATTAACATTGTCGTCTGCTATGACACAGAATTGAATGAACAATTTTGTGTGTATTGTTGAGCATATCTAACTGCTGCGATGCACCCGCCCACATAATTGCTGAAAATGACTCCTCAATTGCATTTCATCATAGAATATCAAATTTGTCCTTCATGGAAAACCCAACAAAAACATTTCGTTAAAAAAAGTCAACCTCTTCAATTCGGTCTTTGCCTCTTCACGACGTTTCTCAGCGGCTTTGACCGCGACAACGAGGTCTCCACATGAGCTTTGTGCGAACGGCGTTTACTCTTAAGTTGCATTAATGAATAAACTATTAAAAACATTCTAAGATCATTTCGAAATTTTAATTTTTTAGCATGCTAATATATGCGCGACAAAGTGCATTTTCTGCGTGTTTGTGTAACTGAGCTTGTCAATAAACTTCCGATCACAGTCAAAATTGAGATATATTGTTGTTATTGCTAAACTGACGAGAGTACTTTTCTATCAGTCGATAATTAAACGATTTTCGCAGCTACTTAATTCATATCAATTCCTTTAGTTTTTATCAGTGTTACCAAAACAGCTCATATCCCTCTGATCTAGATAATTATGTCGTCATCACCGAGATATATGATTCATCACAATTTGCATCCATCATTTAACGTCGTTCACAGTGGTGGTCTGCTTTTGAATGGTTACTGCCAATAAGTCTTTTTTTGTTCCTTTCTAGAAGTAATAAGAGCAGATTATATTACCAGCTGTCCTGAGCACCTAACATTTTACTTCATGGCTATTATTCGCTGAGAGCTCCCGTCACAGCTGCGAAAGCCACATCACTTCATCTTTGCCCATTTGTCTTGTTGATCTTGCTCTCGATAGCAAGGTCATGATATTCTAAGTGCTTCTTGCTGATAAATTTGGTGCTCAATGTCTATTACCAAAGCTCATAGAACGAACATATAATAGCGAAAACTATCGGTGATCTGCTGATTTTATCTCTTTGCGGATGATGAGGGTGAATATGACCCTCGGCTGGGCGCGCCGTTCAGACGGGTTACAAAGAGTGGTGCGTGCTGCAATACAAATTCTGCTTAATAAAGCTCTCAGATGAACACTGCTATCAAAAACGATAAAAATCACTGATAAGTGTCCTGTATGAACTATTTTAGCAAGTTTAACGCCAGTGCTTCCCAAAATCTTGCCTTTTCAATGGGAAAACCACATCCTTACTAAAAGGAAGTATATTTCAAACTGTTATTAAACATTTTCTGCTATCTTTTTGATGTTTTTGTAGTCAATCGATAGCTCGAAAACTACTGATTCTAATGCTAAGCTTGTTGTTTGAAAACAATTTCACATTAGGTTTTAAAATGATAAATGAAAGATTACGCTTTGCAATCGCAATCCAATTTTTCTAATACATAGCGGATTTTTTGAGATTATATAGTTAAATTTTAATTCTTACAGACTTTTTTTGCCAAATAAACATGAATCATCATCGGCAAATCTTTTATAAACGTATTTTTGAGAAGAATAATGCCAAACTACTTTACGAATCTCATTATTTTAATTTAAGCCGACATATTATGTGGTCTGTAAGGAGCCCTTTACAGCCAGATACACGTGTTTCAACCATACAATCTCGTCAGCCGTGCAGAACGCTTCGACTTTCGCAAATCCTCTCGAAAGCTCCTACTTTCCGTATTAAGAGGTAAGTGACGACTAACATTTCACACTGTCTGTCAAGTGTTATCACCGATTAGATAGTGTTGTACACTCGATTGCTCTTAATTGCTGTCGGGCTGTACAACAGCGCTTTAACAGACTACATGACATGCTGGCTCAGATAATAAATATGAGACACATTGAAGTTTGAAGTTTGAGCGTTGTCTTAAGAAAACATTTGAAACAAAAGGTATCATTTCTTACAAATCTTACTTTTGAGAACATTTCTGCCGCATGCAATTGCATCTTAAGGGATGCGCATATGAGCTCCAAGTTTATTTCAAAAAAGATCTTTTTCAATAGACTATTAATGTTTATTCGATAGCTAAAATCAAGTGATTTTGAGCGGTATATTTTGTTTCTTAAACCGCTGGTTTTTTGCGCCGTAACACTTACCATGAAATTTTGTTCAACATTTGAGGATTTTTCGCCGGATAAAGTTTTTTCTATAAACAGTTAATAACCATTTGATAGTGCAATTCTCAAGAATTACAAAAACATAGTATATGTCTCAAGAATTACAAAAACATAGTATATGTCTGAAGAGGACTTTCAGAGAGCGGTAACAGTCAGAAGAATATTGGTTTTCGCACTCCAAAGGGTGGGATTTTGCGACTGTGGCAGCAAATTACCCTGTCTTTAGCAACATATCAACTAATTGCGAAGTGTGATCCTCTTCTGAATGCTACAGTACAATAAGGCGCTATTTTGGAAAACAGAGCTTCTATGGAAATGGTTGAGATTTGAGTTGTCCAAAAATTATCAAGAGTCTGACGAAAAAATCGTACTGGGCGAGAAACACATCAGTGGTAAAATTTGTTTTTATAATCAGTGTAAGCCTACTAAGGAAGCCACTAAAAAACAAAGCACTTTATCAAAGTCTTCGAGATTTGAGCTATCAAATATCTATTACAACTCAAATACAAATCGAAGAACGCGCTATTCCCATGAGGTCATATCAGGATGCTCACATCGAAAATGATCGAAATTTGCGAATCTAAGATCCTCTTGATTGTCACAGCATTTAGATATGTCCTTCCGAAAAATAAGTATCTTGTTTAAAATTGCTGAGATTCGCCCTATTCAAGATTATCAGCTGCTTATAGAAAACCTGGTAGTGTTCTAATATGGCAGCGCCACTTGAGGCCCGGTAAAGACGTATTCATTGCCTTATAAACGTTTCTACCGTTTATTATCGATAGATCAAATATTATGTAATTTTCAATGGCATGTCTAATCTCTCAAATAGCTTATTTTTTGCCATATCAGTCATAATAAGATTTTGCTTCCCATTTGAAGATTTCTCGTTGGATGGCCAGCTGCCGTCGTTGCATTATGCGCCCCAACTAATTGCAGCTCACTAAGAAACCCTTTCGAAACTACAAATACATCACCTGAATCAGCAGAACTCAGATTATCGAATGGTTTCTAAAAGTCTGCGAAAAATACTCTTTTCGACAAAAGATGCGTTGAAACGTCTCAAGTGTGAAACATACTTTTATTTATGATTTCACAGCGAACTGGAAGGCTTTCTTCGAAACCTAGGTATATCGCCAAAATTGTCTGGATTTGATCTATTGATTAAGCTAAAAGAACTTGGAAAAATCGAGAACGACCCTTGTTTCTGGACGGGTGCTAAAAACAGCAATATTTCAAATGTGTGAAATCCACTGTTCTTGTTATAAATTGCAGAGCTCTAAGAAGTTCTTTCTAAAGCGCAAACACATCTTCTTATCAGAATGATTTGCTTTATCTAATAGTTTGATTTTGTTATTTGCCAGGCGAGAAATCTTCAAATATGAAATCAGATTCCATTTTGATTGATACGACGTTAAAAGCAAGCAATATAAAAAATAAAATATACCTGCGAAATTTATTTGGTTTTTAAGCATATAGATTATCATATATTCGTCAGATAACTGCAGACAATACGTTTTCACCGAAGGCCTTAAGTGGCGCCACCGTAATAGAACAGTACTAAATACCTTTATCTGGCGAAAAATGCTTCAGTGCGAAACAAAATTTTCTTGCAACTCCTAAAGGGAAGAAAACAGGTCACTAAAAGAATAGCATACACCTTTATAATTTACTTGATTTTTGGTATCGATTAACTAATAGAATATTTTACATAAATAAGAGATTCATTTCTACCAACGACTCAGAGAGGGTGGAGATAACAAAAAGGAATCGCTACACCACCATCTCTTCTTAACATGTCACAACTATGACTAGAAAAATAGAACGAATTTACGCACTGATCTGAGAAATGGGATTCCAAAGTGGACTATCAATCAAAAAAAATATTGGGAAATTTCGATGAAGTGGGATTGCATGCACTAACCCACATTATTTAAGAGGAACAATTGAATGTTTTTCAATTTTCAAGTAGTATAAGAAATTTATGCACTTTGTACAATAAAATATAAGAAAACTGATAAAAGAGACGAATTAAACTTATTTGTGGTTTTGCAGCATTAAGATATCGCAGAAATATTCGATAAATGTTCTGAATATAACCTTTCTATGAGCATCTGATTTTCCCTTTGAAAGTGGTGATTATAAATGGAGCATCTACGTTATTTCTAGTAAGGAAAAAAATACTGATCTCTGTTTTATCATATAACATATCTTTCAATTCGAGTGTTTTCTTAAGACCACAACTCAAATTTCAATATGCCTGATAATCATTATTTGAGCCACGCATGTCAGTGGTCTGTCAATGAGGGCTGACTTATAGAGCCCGATACACGTGTTTCGATCTTGCGATCTCGTCAGTCGGGCAGTTACCCTTTCTCGTCTTTTGCTAATCTCTGTGGGTTGTTATTTTATGTTATATTAAATATACTAGCCACGAGCATTCGAGTGTACAAAACTCTGTGTTTGGTGAGTTCTTCATTGAACATATAGCGTAAAACGTACGTCGTCGCTAACTCTTATTGTGGGGACTGGAGCACCCACAGAGATTAGCAAAAGACGAGAAAGGGTAACTGCCCGACTGACGAGATCGCAAGATCGAAACACGTGTATCGGGCTCTATAAGTCAGCCTTCATTGACAGACCACTGACATGCGTGGCTCAAATAATGATTATCAGGCATGTTTTATCATATTTGGTCATTTACTGACAGGTTTCTGAAGTCCATGACTTTGACTTGTTGCCTCGCATTCATCTTTCAAAGACGTCTACAAGCATTTCAATGTGGGTTTGGCTGCTACTTGTCGATTTTCTTCTTTGTGAATGCTGTTGTATGCTGGTCGAATCTCTTCTTTCAAGAATGGTAAAAACCTATGCTTTCGGGCTCCCAAGTTTTTACCAAAGGATGTTATCATGGTTCAGGAATTATCTTCCCGAGTAAGTCTTTGGCAGCAATTTATCGATCGTGGAGAAAGATTTGGACGATACTCGGATAGTTCAAGACAGAAGCCGTCCTCGCATTCTACAATTCCCCGATAGTTACTCTACCCGTCATTTGCTTGCTTTTTTACTATGACCTTATCTCGGTCCAACTAATCACGTGGAAGATCCAATTAAGCGTTCGATTACTTAAATTTCGAAAAATGTGCTGATCAAATAATAAAATGGATAGGCCATGGCTCAATGGGAAGGATTCAACTGGCTCAAGAAACAGATGTGTTTGTCTTCGAGAAAATCGACCTTCAAGAGATATGGAGGTGTCCACATTTCTTGCTAAATGCATCCCATGCACCTTTGCACGACTTTGCAGAGTCCTATCTCCACATTCGACGCTTTTTTCAAACCTCGTTCAAAACAATATAATCTGGCAATGTATTTCTTTATTTTTGAGCATTCTATGAGGTCTTCTATAAAACTTATACATGGCAATAGACGTCCTTCCGGCTTGCATACTCCTCAGTTGCACGGTTCCTTACGTTTGTGCTAATTCATTTTCGTGACAAACTCATTTTCATGAAGGAATCGTCGACGAACATGTTACACTGTGGCGTGCAAAGTGTTCACTCCACACACTACACAAATTTCATATCACTGCATGTCCACTGTCACAATCACCAGACAATGCAGCGATAAACAGTCGATTGCTCAAAGCGAGCATTTTTGATAACGCCTTCATGTTCAATTTTTTTTTTGGCTCTCGCTCAAAACAGTACTCTGGCAATGTACTTTTTCTGATTCCTTTATGAGGTCTTTTATAGGCGCTTCTAAAGTGCAATGCACGTGCGCAACTGACGAGGCTACAAAGCGAAAACACGTGTATTGCACTGCATAAGTGCTCACGAAAGACCTCACAAAAGGTTCAGAAAAAAGAATTACATCAGTAAGGTCATTTATGATGCGTGTCATTAACTGCAAAGAAGTCCGTGTTCTCCGCGGTATTAACCACAAGTAAAGTCGTAAACGCAAGCATGAAGGCGTAAGTGTTGTTCAATGTTTGTCGGATGAGTTTGCATTTGGCTCCATGAAGCATCAGTACATCTGGTGCACTATATCGCTAGTGGCTTCTACAATGATCTGCGGTAGCCTATTGATATATCAACTTGGCGCTGATATCTTCGCAGACAAGTCTATTAGCAATTTGCCGATTGGTGAATGAAGGTTTTGATGGGCGAAACGTGGGATAGGATGAGCAATTATGTGCTTATTGCAGAGCACACCATACTGCGCCACAAGGTCCTCAAAAGCGTGGAATCCTGATTGCATTAACACTGAAATTTATTGAAGGCGATTGCGCAAAATCAGCATTCAAGTGCGAATATCAAATCGGAGCAGTCACTTTTCCGTAACCGAGGAGTGGCTCCGAAAATGAAGCTGTGATGCACATTGTGACTTCATCACAACAGCATGGTCTCGCGAAGTTTGCAGCTTCCAACCGGAAGCCGAAGATAGAATCAGACTATAACAGTATTAAAAATTCGTAAATATCTACCAGTGCTGAGTGATACACAAGCTCTTCAACGTCAACCGCAAAACGAACCCTCATTTCACCCTTTTAGCGCAATCCTCAGTAAAGAATGAACAACAGTTCTGTCTGTCGTTCAGAGTTTTGCCTACCACTAAACATAACATTATTCTATCACTGCCAGAAATTGCTGCCTATATGAACGCAACATGACCAGCAAACTTTGTACAGTGACATGCTCAAAAACTAATCTCCACTTAGCAGGCTTACGGGGAAGAAATCCTGTCTAAACATTGACATACATATAATGCTCAGGGCCGTCCTAGTCTCCGTGAAGTTGAGATGGAGAGCCCAATTAGTCAACTGCGAAAATAATCTCAACATGATCCACACCTTATTTGAGAGGATGTTAAACAAACAAGGGACCAGTAAAATGCGATCAGTGATTAGATTTGGTGAGAAAGTAGTTTCAACTTATAAACCTTTGCTTCCTTCTCAAAAAAGCTGCAACAACGAGCACGTCCAATGGCGAGAACACACTCTCAACATCACCCTGTAGTCAAGTCCTCTACACCGTGTATTTTCTTCGTCCTACCTAATTTGAATTTAACTGTTTGAGTACTAAATTTAATTCAGTTATATAAACATGCTGTATATACTTGTGTTTGTTGTAATTTTAGGTAGCGTAAGATATTTTAGGCTCTGATATTCATCCTTTGTCCTGATACTATGCGATTTCCTTAGTTCTTTTTTGATTTCTGGTTCGATGTTTCGTATGCAATGCTTGTAGGTCAATGTGGTTTAAGTAAAAATTTCACTGGTGGCTTGTATGAACGTGTTCCGGTTTTGACGGCATGGTGATGGCTTTTTTTCGAAGGCAATCACTTTAGCGATTTCGTCGAGTTATGTAGGTTGTTGATCAATAGAACTTACTGCTATTTGTAATATCATAAGACGCATGATCCGAATTCACATGTATCACAATATACGGGTCCCAATATAGCCTGCAGTCGATTTGTTTTCCTATAGCAATCAGGCGGGGGCCTTTCGAAAGTCTATTTTTTTGCGTGTGAGTGATTACGCCTGTCACTTGAGACGATATGATACCTGAGACATTCTCATCTAGTCTATACACGGCATTCTGAGCCATTCTTTAGTTGCTCAATTCATGGTCATTTAGACGTAACACAAAAAAGTAAAATGAGCCCTAAAGCTCTGTGATCGCTTCCATCTCTGTGTTTCCGCTTACAAGTCAGGATGAAAACAAAAGATCAGATTGTTTCAAACTGAAATGGTATCCTCATAGCTTTCAGTAGGTAAGCTTTGAATACAGCACATCTATTGACGACATACGTCCTCAATTCCAGCCACGGGTTCGATATCCTTCTTTAGACTACATAAATGTCCACTGTGCACTTAAATCTTAAGTACTAACATACACGAATTCCTTATCTCTGTTGTCAACGCTTAGGTCTCTTTTATAAGTAAGCTCTCTGATAATCTTCGTCTGATTGTGCATGTTTCTCCAGTTGCTCATCGCTTTTGATCGATGCGGGAACCAGTGCTTATCACTTCGTTTCAATTGACATTTTGTGGGCTTTACTCTAGAGAAGTCCGTGTTTCTTGGTTTTTAACCTTACTAAACCTTTTTCTTCGCAGTTCTCTAATCGACTGAATTATGGCACCTGAAGTATAAAGGGGTTATCATCAACTGTTTTTACAGCACATTACAATACGTCTATGAATCTGGGAATGGGACAAGAAGTGGACTGTGATAAGAGTGGTAAGTATTACTAGCCATGGAAGGAACACATTTCACCTTTTCTTCTCGTTCTGTCAAATGATGTACGAAAAGTTAAGCCTAAACGAATACATCTCAAAAATCGTGAAACAAATACAGGGAAATAGCCTACAGAAAGCAGTTTTGCACAATTTCTGAATTTATCAATTGTGTCAAGAGCACCGCCGCAGAAGCTCCACCAGAACGTGGAGCCCACTGTGCTCTCGATTTCGCTAAAAATCAACTGATAATAACTGAGGAACAATCTCGAGCACCAAATTTCTGCAAAGTCTCTTTCTTTTAAAAACTTTCATCCCTTGCAACTATTTCTGGAAACTTTGTGAAGCGAGCAAATATGGTTCTCGATGGAAATGGTATACTGATAAAGTGTAGATGTTAAGTGTCTTCTTAGTTAAACTTTTTGCTTCTATTGAGACCTCATTTATACAAACACTTCCTCTTTCAACTCTACTCCTTGTGTCTTCTCACATGCTTCGAAAACAAGAGCGATGACAAATGTCGATTGAACCAGCTATTCAGCTTGCTTTTGGTTGCTTTGCAAGACAATGACTACGGAAATAATGTGCGCGGTTGCGTTATACTGAACATTTTGAAAAATACCCATGGTGGTTAGCTCCATCTTGCCTGTAAGTCTATCAGACCTTCTCGCTTTCCGAGTCGACAAATTGGCAAAAGATCTCTTTGGGAGGAGAGGAGCACTGTCTTGACACATTTTAGGTCACCGCATGTCATCGTAAAGGTCAAGCACGCATTCGATCACTTTGAACAATGCAACGAGTGAAGACGAATACTTGGTTTATCCTTTAGAAAATGACCAACTCCTTGAGCTTAGCTTATTTTATGTGTGCAGTGGCCTGATTCGCATTGTAGATAATGGGGAAGAATGATTTGAATACTCAAAAATATAGGACATCAGTTGCAACTAGGCAAACGATAAGAAATTTACCATAGAAACACCGTCTGTCATTTACCTCAGCGATCTCAACACTGTGCTTGGTTTTTTTGAAAAATTTTTACTGCATTGTAGTAGCGTAGATAAGATAGCGATCACATTCGGTGAGCATCTTTTACACGTGTATGGCCTGTAAATGACTTTTCACTACACCGTAGTGGACCACAGTATCACGTCATCGTGCAGCCATAATACTACTTCATCGGACTATCACCTCCATCGTGCCGTGAAGCAGCATCTGCAGGAGAAAGAACTTAAAGACCACAACCACTGCAAAGGTGACCTCACCGACATCTTTGCTCATCAGCCTCACTCTTTGTCGGAGGAGGACATTTAATCTTTGCCCAACAAATAACTACATACCTATGATCATGATGCTGATTATATTGCTGATTAATCGAATTATACAAATGAATAACATTTTAATCAACGATTTTTTTGGAAAGCCGAAAAAATCATACATCCTAATATTCACCTTCACTTTATCAGTTTGTTTGACTCGCATTACTTTTTTCTAACTTTGTGTTCCTCAGTACATCCACCAATCGATTCGCTACCTCGAAGTCATTGCCTCTTTGAGAATTTTATCCTCTTCACAAATGTCGCAGCTAACTGAAAGAGCATATTTTCTCGCAATCTTGGATGACCGAACTGGGGTGATCCGTGAAAAGTTCATTTACTAATCTCCTCAAAGTCTCTGTAATACATTCCACAAGTACAATTGCTATCGCAACCAATCAAAAATTTCACTGGTTAGCTTTTGTACTATGGCTTTGAGAAAAAGTATCACTCCTATCTGGCAGAACTGCTAGGTTGTTTAGGCAAAATGTAGACAAGAAGTCTTACACCTGCTCAAAGTACTTCATGATATGTAGATTTTCTTATACATCGCGGCTAACGCAAAACGGGATTACCACTGTTATGGCAGATGTCGTGTTACACCAGAGGTGGAGATCAGTCTTAGCAATACAGTAGCATGGTTCTTCTCTTATCGCTCATATTAGCTCTTACCTTTTTCCATATTGCTGTAAAATTCGTGTATTTCGCTCTCCTCTGCTGTAAAAGTTAATGCGCGGTAATTGTTGATACCGACCTTTTTGTCGTAGAGGTTGATGAAAAATAATGGCCAGACAAGGTAAGATAGGATCGTCTTTTAAGTGACTAGATGGGAGACGTATGGTAAAACGACAAAGACGACATCTCCGACACTCCGAGATGGGAACTTCGCTATAGGAATAACTAGAATTCTATGGTCTATTTGTCATGTGTCGGTCTTCTTTATTCTGTATGTCGCGAAGCAAGCACATACATTTTCAAGTGACCAGCAGCCCCCAGAACTGCGCAAAGGTCGGCATCTGAAGCGAGTGTTCTGGTGTCATAGGTGCAAAGCATAAAACAATTTCTGTGGCGGGCTGCAGACGTGTTTATTCTATCTTTTTTCAGTGAAGTTATGTTCTATCCGAGAGCCTCTCACCGACCGTTTCACCTCCTGACACCTTAAACGGGAGCACCCAGTGTGTGGGATATTGAGGCAGGAAATTTTAAATGTCAGCCTAGATGAAACCTTTCTGAGGTCGTCACTGCAGCAAGTAGTCGCCGGTCCTTATAGATTAGAGGGGCTTAGCACCTTGCGACTAACTATACCAAGGCCGCAGCGATTTCCGGTGTTGTTCACATAATTTGAACATTTCGATCTGAAACGTCGCATTCTTCAATATGGGAGGGAATAATTGAGGTTAATACTCTAATCTAATTCACGGAAATACTAAGATAAAGAATAATATTGGGATTGCCTAAGCACATGACTTCCTCGTTGACGTGTCCTCACAGCCCTTCTTTGGTTTCATTAGTATGAAAATTTCAAGCGTCCCTTCAAGCCTACGTTTTCGCCGTTGTTCAAGAAATCACTATGATATGCACTAGATATTCCCCATTGCATGCAAGTGGTTTCCAACAATATCCTAAAGTGATTTTCAAGCGAGGGATGTTTTTTTTCCTAAAGTGACGCCTCCACATCTATTGGCCGCCATCGCAAGCTAACTTTAGCATCACTTTCAGGAAACAACTTCACTAGTTTTTTAATAATCTCTGAGCGATCAGTATTGAGTATGGACGGAAAGAGGGCAAACCGAAAGTGAGAAATAAACGCCGTAGTTTTGCCTGTTGTAAATGATAATGGGGTATAAAACACATTTCGCGATCTTTGAAGACTGATAAATCAATGGTTCAGTTCCAAACTTTCCACGGGCGCTCTCAAAATCACTCAGCTTTTTCAGCCGGCTCATGATTTGTGTCATAATGGTGAAGTAATCAGCGAAGCATAAAAATGTTCAATTGTCGACCGTCAGTTTGCACTACCTTATTACCTCATTGTAAGGTACATATATTGTTTTGAAAGAAGTTAATGAATAAAGCAAATATTGCGAGACTTCAATGAGTCCTGCGATTGTGAGACTGTGGATCATAGTGCTCGTTCATCAATTTTAGCTACATTCTTTTCTTTCCATCAAAAAGATTTACGTTTCGCGAAAGAGGCGATCGTTTACTTTCGTGTAATGTACTGGCGCGACACCGACATTGGCTAAGCACAGCCCCTGACTCGTAAGATGCGATCTACTTTACTGTGCTTCTATTCACTGAGAAATTCCTACATCCATCGCTTGGAAGTGAGGCTTTCGAAAATGTGAGTTGTCATAAATGATGTTTGTCGACATCATAATCTTACATAGCCTCTTGCCCTGTTCCTTCTATTCTAGACCACGGATTTCAATTTGAAGTTATTCAGCTGTTCTTCCAAGTCCACTTATCGCGTTGAAATCTCCATTGATGACAATGAATAATGCATGGTCTGCTCTGATAAACTTTCGCGATTCGTATAGAATGAATCTTTGTCTTCGTCATCAAGCAGAGCCACATATTATTCTTCAACTGTTTATCAAAGGAGTGCGCTCCCAAAATAAAAAGCAGTTTATTTCAACATTATTGATAGTGTTATTGTTAACTCGACATTAATAGTATTTTTTTGAATGCATTCCGCATTGTTAAGATGTTTTATATATACCTCAGAGAATTGAGTGGTGAGCAAAAACGCGGCCTCAGGCGGGAATCGAACCCACGTTTCATCCTATCCGGGGACGCGTGCTCCACCACTGCACCACTAGGGCACATTTGCCCGACCACTCATTCTTCAACATCTCAGTGTTAGCTATCAGCCACCAACCTGGTCGGGTATGCGATTTCGCTTTATAAACCCAGTTGAGCTGATAGCTATTCTAATTAACTCGACATTAATAGTATTTTTCTAGTGCATTTCGCATTGTTAAGATGTTTTTGTGCACTACTCAATTCTCTTAGTGTTATTGTTAGTAAACAAAAACCGAATGGCTTTCGTTTTTCTCATGCTATTTTAGCTCCTTTTAGAACAGAGTCTTCTCTAGAGCTTTGTAGGCATTCGATAGCTTAAATCGTGAGAATTCTAACGGTGTGCCTAGCTTGAAAAAACTTTTTTTGCACTGTAGCTCTAAAATAGAGTTATCTCACAGCGATCGCGTCCGTGTTTGCAAAGTACACATCCCACTGTGTATTGCTTTTCATAGGTTTTGGCAGTAGAGTAATAAATGCCAAATTTGTTAACCAGAATCAAGGCTATTTAAAGCATTTGCCATCAGCCTGAACACATGCCTGCTATCGCTCAGGCAACAAAAAGACCGCGCTCATATGACTCGTCATTGTTTGATTCAAAGAATGTTGTTAATCCTTGACGCAATTGATTGAAGTTGCAGAACTTCCTTTTGCTCAGAAAGTGACAGCAGCTGCTGGAAGAGATGATAGTCAGATGACGATAAACATCTTCTTCCTCGTCAATTTGGCACCATGTAGCCTTGCGTTGTCTTGAACCGCGATGAGATTTTGGCGCCATCAGCGTGACGAAGCCCGATTGCTGTGTTCCAGGTACTCACAATAGCGGTTGACGTTGATCGTCTTTCTGGCTAACAGCAAATTCCAGTGAGTTAATCGACCCGCTCCGGTCCCAAAATATGACGAGCATAGTCTTTTGCATAAACTAATTTGAACGTGGAAGTGGAGCTCCTCGTTGGCCTGGTGACGAGCATTGCCTTGATTTTTGATTCAAAAAAAAACCCTCACTTTTTGTCAACGGTGATTAACGACGGCGGAGCAGTTTTTGAGCGAATAGTGTTGTTGGGCAATTTTGATTAGTTCCGGTCAAAACATTTGGTGTTTACTGCCTACTACCAAAGCTTTTGAGAATTTCTAATAATATATAGGCCTGCTCTACATTATTATTCGTAAGAGAATTGAGTGGTGAGCAAAATTACGGCCTTAGGAGGGACTTGAACCTCCATTTACTTCATACCGGGGATGCGTGCTACTACCACTGCACCACCGGCGCACATTTGCGCCACCACTCATTCTTCAACATCTTCATGTCATCCGTCCTCGGTGTGGGCGAAACGCAGGCTCGATTCCCTCTTGAGGTCGTGTCTTTGCTCACCACTCAATTTTTTCGGGATATATCAATCATTATAACAGTGCGATAAATGCAGGAAAAATACTAGAGATTTTGACTACATTATTATTATACGACACTAAACAAATGGCATAGAATAAATTCAATGGAACCAAGAAGGAAACGAAGGCGGAGGATGATGAGAAAATCTTGAGCCGAGCGCCCTCGCAGGCTAGATGACTGAGTGCGCGCGCAATGTCCGTGTTTGCATAAGATATTCCTATAGTGCCTGCTTGAAACAACCTTGATAACTCTTCGAACTCATTCCAGTGCTACGTGCTAATAGATGATGGCCGGTCCGGTTGACGTTGGCAGAAACGGCGGTCTCCGTATCACCGGTGAGTATACTGAAGTTTTGTAGTCAAAATAGACATAAATGCACTGCAGTGGGTGATATGGTCGTAGTTAATCTGTGTCTTTTTTCTTCAACAGATCAAGCGACTTTCTCACCACAACCTTCAGAAAGGGCTATAAGTGCCCAGTGGCAAGGCTGGGCGACTCGTCCGCCGAAGGCGATCTGCCATATGTTAGGATCGCTGAAAGAGGCGAAAGAAACATTCATTTATGTGTGTTTTTGCTTTCACTTTTAGGAAGCTTCAGTTTAATCTGCGTTTGTGTACGAGGTAATTTATGCTACTTAATTTTCTGCGAATGCCATTTTTGCCCTCATGAATCGAGAGTACAAATGTGCTCAGAGAGAATGTGGAAGGGACTTTTAGTGGTGTTAGATGGTGAACTATAGTTTTTAACCGTTAGGTCTGGGAAGTAATAGGAACAGCGATAGAGTCAGAAAAATGCACGCATTTATTAATTCGAGTTGGAGTTGCTGCAGGAAAATATTTCAAACTATTAGTGAAAATGCATATCTGGCCTTTACAATGACTCGCGGTGAATTCCCGCTGAACGGAGTCATTGCTGCTTATCCTCCCAGACAAATCTGAGACCTGTCTGGTACCAAGTTTACGACCCCAGAGGGATGGATGTCTTGGTGAGTCATGAGTTCGAGATCGAATCATTGACTTCGTGTGTGACGGAGAGCACCTGTAACCACTGCGCCACATGCGCTTAAATTGTTCCGCTAGCCTTATTCATTGTCGTTGTAGAGGCCAGATATGCATTCAATCACCTCAAACGAAGTTAAAAATTGAAGTCGAATGTATGACACATCCCTCAAGGATTGATCAGCCCCAAGAGCTTTATCCTTTTTTATCCTTTATTAGTGAAAATTACTGTGGTAATTCGAAGTTACTCAGCTATGACTGTGCTATTTCGGTGTCGTCGCTTTATCTTGATTCATATAGTAAAAAAAAGGCTATGTGGTGCTTGAGAACTCAGCAAAACGCTTGCAAAACACTCTGATTATCCTGCCTACGTTTGCTGTGCTGTATGTGTCTTACGTTAAGAGCTACTTATTGATCACTAGGTTATCTTTAATTTACCTGTATCACCTGTCATCCTGTTGATCGTCGTGTGACTCGAGCGGTACCAGTAACACTTCCATTTTTCCCTATCGCGTGCAAGAGTAGCCCCGTGGGTCCTCCTCGCTCTAGGGACTAGCTGAGCATCATATCTTTTTTCTATTGCTTTCGTGAAAAAATGGTGCCAACAGATCAATGGTCTGCCTTTAGAGCGCCTGACGTCCCGAGGAATTCAATCGGTAATGGCTCTCGTCCATCGGTTGTCGTTGAAGCGCATCACGTGTCCGGCCTACCTTATTTTCGACATCCTGGCGTGTAGATAGGCGTCTCTGATTTTCGATCGTTGACGTAAGTCGGATCTTTGGATCCTTTCTCTCATTTGCGAGATACGGGATACTCCTAGCATCGACCTTTCGACTACGCGTTCGATAACGCCAAGTGATCTTTCATCCTGCTTACGTAGCGACCAGGTTTCTGCTGCATACGTTAGGACAGAGATAATTGTTGAGTCGAAAAGGTTTACACGGAATCGGATGTTCTTTGTCCTCTTCACTACATCTTCGATCCTCTTTAACGTTCCTCAACCCGCTCGTTTCCTCCTGCTCAACTCTGGAGCTAGGTCGTTGATTACGCTGATTTCTCGACCTAGATAGGGGTAACTGGAGCATTTGGAGATTGTCGTTCCGTTGGGCATGAGTGGGGCATTTAGAACCCATCCGCTCCTCATAAACATCGCTTTCGTTAGACTTAGTTGATGACCAATCATTCCACAAACGTTATCTATAATCGTGTGGATGTGGTCTATGGTACTGAATCCTTTTCTGAACCCTGCTTGTTCACATGGCTGTCCTTCGTCCAGTGTTCTGTCAATCCTGTTCAGGATGACTCGAGTAAAGAGTTTATAGACAACGGACAGCAAGCAGATTGGGCGATAATTGCCTATGTCGTGAAGGTCTCTCTTTTTGAACAACAATACGGTCTTGCTGGTTTTCCACTGAATAAGGACCTTGCATTCTGACAGGTAGCGAGTGAAGAGCCGAGCCAGGGTGTTGATGAGAACTGGCGGTAGGTTCTTCAGGTGTTCTGGTCTAATCCTGTCTGGACCGGGTGTTGTTCTGTTTTTCATCGACGATGTAGCATGTCGGATTTCGGAAGGAAGGACCGGTGGAACGACATATTCGTCCTCTTTCAATTTATATGACGGTAAGAGAACATGGCTAGCGAAGAGATCCGAGTAGTATTAGTGGATGATTTTCTCCATAGCCCTTCTGGAAGCTGTCAGTGTCCCGTCAGGGTATCGGAGTGCAATCATCTTGGTCTTATAGTTGGCGAAGCCTCGCTGGGCTTTGCTAATGCTTTTCCCAGCTTCTGCAGCTTCTGCCATAACTACTGCTTTTCTCTCTTTGAGGTCTTCTTTTTTCGCTTCTCTGCAACGTTTCGCAAGTTCGGACCTAAAGTTTCGGTTTCCTGCAACTCGTGCGATTGAAGCGTCTCTTCGTGACCTTAGGACTCTCGGCTTTTATAGCGCTAACGTGAAGATATTCAACGAGTCGATCGTATTCTTCGTCGATATTGTCGACAACGGTATGTTCCCATGAGCCGACTAATGATTTGAATACATCCCAGTTTATGGCAGTTCTGGGACTTTGTTGTTTGAGTTTAGAGGCTTTCTCTCCTCTCCTCAAAAATCGGAACGTTGCTCGAAGGAGGCGATGGTCTGATCCCGTGTGGAACTCAGGAACAACAGCGAAGTTGGTCAGGCAAAACCTCCGATTTACTATGATGTGATCTATCTCATTACGGTGCTCTCCATTGGGAGACTCCCACGTCCATCGCTGAGAAGGAGGCTTTTGGAAATTGCGAGTTAGCATGGACGGTTTGAGTCGTCATGATAAACTCAGATAACCTCTTACCCTGTTCATTCTATTCTAGTCCGTGGTTCCCTATGTGATGTTCTTCAGACGTTCTTCTAGGTCCAGTCTTTGCGTTGAAATCTCAGACAGTGACCTTGAAGAATGTATGATCTTCTCTGAAGAATTTTTCGAGGTCCGTATAGAGCGCTTCCGACTTCGTCTTCGTCATAGCTTGATGCTGGTGCGTAAGCAACGAAGATGGTCCAAGCCAGCATAGAACCACGTCGTTTCAACCGTAATCTTCCGATACGGGTTGTTAGTTGTTCGAACGAATCAATGTTCACGGTCAATTTCGATTTGACGAGAACGCCAATGCCGCCGACACATCTGCGATCGCATGTACCAAGGAACAGCTCTTCTACGGTGTCATAAACAGTGTGAAAAGGATGACGCCTTCTCGTCTCAGGCAGGCCAGTGACGTCGTACCTTATTCTTCTTGCTTGAATCACTAGGTCTTCTACAGCGGATTGGTGAGCAAGGGTTCTTGCACTGTAGGTACAGATCGTCATTCTAGTCCGTTTCGATCTTGGCAGCCTAGTTCGGCTCTGAGATTTTAGCAGCCTCTCCGTACTCGTCCTACCTGGCGCTGCCGTACCTGGTGCTCCTTCGTGCTCAGAAGAATGAAGCCCATAGTTGTTGCTGTTTTTGGCATTTTGATATCACAACGTATAGCTCGCCAGGCTCTAAACATAGGGGCTGGGTACTCACGAGTAGCTTGCCAGTCTCTCTCGGAGGAGCGGGAGGAGCTTATTTGTTGGAGGCGACTCCTAACCGCCTCTCATGTACTTCTCAGCCGCTTGATTGCAGGCTTTTGGCCGACTTCACTCGTAGAAATAGAGTTTTTGTCAAGTCGGCGTTGCAGAAGCAGGAAGCTCGTCTCCTGAATCTACCTGCGTCTCTGGGAAGCACATGGTCGCTTTTGGTTCGCGTTTTGTTCCCCTATTTACCACGTGGGGACGGCCACGTGCCCTCGCGACTAAGCGGGCGGGATCCCTCAGGGAGGTCCGTGGTATCTTTAATTAGGAGGAAACAAATGGAAGATTGATCTCATTCGCTGGTGAGGAACCTTTCATATAAGTGTTAGTAATCATTTGAAACCTGAGACTTGATACGACAGCACCACGCCTCCTGGTCTCAAAAAAGACTTTTTGACATTGCTTCAGCAGAAGACTCTTTGGCTTCAAACATGCATATTTCTCGCCGAACAGAGCTCTCTCTTTGGACTATTAGTAATCATTCGGTGCCACATTCAAATTTAATTAGAACGCTGTGCTTATATTATGAGAAGACCGTTTATCTGAAATGTAGCAGACAAAGTAAGCTGCTGGGAAGCTGGTAATAAGCAGAATTCTCAAGTGAGAGCGACAGGGTCCTGCGCGACTCACGTGCGCGTTTGGCTGCAGCGCCCAGTGACTCTGACGCAATCATCGATTATAGGGTCTATGAACGCGTCGTGGAGTGTTGCGTCAACAGTCACGTGGCCGCCACACCTACCGCGACACGAAATGGCTCCTGATCGTCTTTCTCACACATGGAATTCGACTTATTTTATCTGCTGAATTTCAAAGAACGGCTTTTTTGCTATCAAAGCACAACATTTTCATCAGGAAGCACTACGCTATCTTGTGACTGCCAATAGCTCAAAGAAAGAGCTTCGTCCGTCGAGGACTATGTGCTGGTTTTGTGTGGAGATCACAGCATTATAAAAGGATTCTTGAAAAGCTGACGACATGGAACTCTAGCCCGAAATGCCAGCTTTCAAAGAGTTATCTATGAAGATTTCATCTGCAGGGAATGAGGTTGATTTTTTATTTATTCCCTCGTAGTCAGAAAAGCCTGATTACTATGACTAGTTTCTTATTGATGTAACAGTTTTTCCTTCTGCGTATTTATATTCTAAATGTTGAGAGAATTAGATTGGTGCTTATATGTTAGAGGGCCGCCAATTAATTTTCGACCCTGTCCGCTGGGCGAGCATTCCTTATAAAAGTGTTAATAATAATTGAAAGGCTTTCTGTCTACCGCGGTACAAGGCCATATCTTACAAAAGTCTTTTTCATAACGTTTCAAGGAAATTAAAACATTGTGTTTTTAAATACATTTTTTTAGCAAGAGAAGCCCTTCCTTGAACTACTAGTAAACATTCGATAGCGTAAGATTTGAACATACCAACACTGTGCTTGTGTTCTGAGACCGTGAGTAGGAGAAACAAAATTGTCTAACACACTCGAAAATGTGTTTTTTCTTATTCTGTGGAGTGGGATGGGTGAAGATTCCGACTGGCGGATAATGTCGTTTCTATGCGGCCATACATTGAACATATAAGGTCCTTTTCATCTTTTTTAGTTGTCCGTTAGAATATTTATGCGTTGTTTTTTTTTCTCCTACTATGCACATTTTACTAAAAAGGCACTGATTCAGATCGAAACAAATCAACAAGAGGAAGTCCGTGGCGCTCATGAGGAGAGCGAGAGGTGAGTTTTACTAAACCATCTCATAAGTGCTGGCACAGGTTTTATTTTTTGATCATGGTACCATTTTCAGTTATCTTCTCTACATTTCATTCCAATCTCAATTTTTGACAGCATTCATATTATTAGTCAGCTCATAAAATTTTAGCTCAGTGTTATTTCATTTTCTCGAATTCAAATTCCTCCAAGTTGCTCTCAAACATTTGCGAATACACTCAATTTGTTCTCGCTGATTGAGATTCAGCTCGTATCATTGTAATAAAGCTGAAGGCGCATCTTGAAATCTGTATTTACTTACAAATCAGTAGTCAATAAAAACGCGTCGATGTTCAGTCTGTAGATTGCTACTTTGCCGTAGGCTTACGAAATAAGAAAGGTTCGAAAACGTGTCAAGGGGTTTGAAAAATCGCTTCAAAAAGGTGGTAGTTGCAGAAATCTGGGCTTCCCCGGCGTGAAGTTACGGATACGTCGAACATAGTACTTCTACTGTCTCAAGTGTGGTAAAAAGACATTATGTGCTGTAGGAGTCACTGTATGAGGGTTGAGGAAGGACTACCAATACTTCGTGCGTTTTCAAAATTTCGATATCGGTTCACGGCTGCTTGGACCTTGTGGTGCCAGATTATTGATTTGTTTCACTATTCTTGCCTGATGTAGACAATTCCGCATTCTACCGATCTGTCGATGATAATTGTAATAATTGCAATAGTTGCATATAATTTGAGACAGTGGACAACTATGTTTACAGTCATTTTACTGATCAGCAGATTTAAATATGTAAGCCATCTTATTTTATGCTACCGTACAACACTCTAAAATGATAGGTCACTTTGCCACCGAAGAGACACAAGACTTATGTAAAGCACATAAGCACAAGGCGGTTGATTCACGAACTACTTTAATATTCGCTTCAACTTGACCGCGTATGTACAAAGCTTTGTCAAAATCGACGGCGACAGCTTTATGAAGTGGCGCCAAGATAGCGCTTGTCCACATACTGCGCGTCTGACTTTGCGAAAGATTGAAGAGCCAGAGCGGAAATGTTTGACTGTCTCACCGTATGGCCAAGATGCTGCTCAAAGTGATTATGACTCTTGGTCGCTGCAATATTCTCTGGCAGAAAAACACGTTGCCAAAATCAGTGACGTGATAAAGTGCCTCTTTGAGTATCTTACTCTAATTTCGACAGACTTATATCGTTGAGGCATCACAAAATTGCACAGAATTTGTGTTGGATCTATCTTTGATACTTTTATTAGCCTAAAAGTCAAGTAGACCATAGCGCATTCTGCTGCTTCCACCCTCGATGACGCAGGGATGTCGTCCAAGATTACGAATGCGTATTCCAATTTTTGAGAATTGTATAGCAAGGACTTTGATGAAGTTTGAATGTTCCAGAGTTTACAACGCCCATAGCAAGATCTCCGTCTGCGCACAAAGACGGATTTCCACTCTCACCACATGTTCGCAGAGAAGGAACGAACAAAAAGTGTGTGCTAAATTATTATGTACTAATCTAAATAGCCATTGATTCGTCACCATATTCCGAGGAAACACTGTTTTCAAAGTGCCGTGAACTGCAAAATATGGTAAATGAACTTTTGTCCCTCGACTCGTCAATTGTACTGGCAGCGTCTTTCGCTACAATTCTAATCCTTCAGCAAATATTTCGAATGAGATGTGGCAATGTTAAAGCCTAATTATTGGTGCGATTCCTTCAACTGCAATCATTTTTTCAACCCTCTGAGGGCAGCATCTTTTCAGCTTTTTTCAAACTTTTGCTAATCATTTGATATGTAATATCTTGGCGATTTTATAATTTCATAGGTTTTCTGAGAGGACACTCTATTGCTCTGTAGAGGCGACGAATAACATTGAGTTTCATACTCGGCGATTTATTTGTACGAAAGTCCTCGATGTTGAGGTAGTAATGAACACAGTTAAACGATGATTCGCTCTCTCTTTAGGATTTTGTTGGGCATCATATCTTCATTCTACAGTTTGATGGAATCGGATAATCGGGTGGGTGGTCTTTGTGCGAAGCACTTGGCATCAAGAGAAATGCAGTGGGTAACAGCTCTCGTTCATCGGTTCTCGTTAAAGGGCATTGCTTCCTTGACCCTCTTTCTTTCTGATACCATAAAGTATAAAACTCATCTCTTAATTTTTGAACACTGATAAATCAAAACTTCGATTTCAATCTTTTTGCAGGCGCTCTCGAAATCGACCAGCATTTCCGGCCGTCTGGCTCTTTGTGTCATAAGGGCGAAGTAATCAGCGAAGCAAAAAATGTTCAATTGTCGGCCGTTGATTTTAACTCCGATGTTATCCCATTGTAAAGTTCATATGACGTTTTCGATGGTGGCAGTGAATAAAGTGAACATTGCAGGCTTCAACGATTCTTGCAACTTTGTGGATGTGGTCCATGGTCTCATTCCTCAAATTTGGCGGCTTTCTCTTCTTTTCACGGAAAAGTTAACGTTTCACAAAGGGAACGATAGTCTCTCTCTGTTTCGAATATGGGAACAACAATGACATCGCTTTGGCATAGCCCTTGACTCACCAAGGTGCGATTTATTTTACTGTTCTACTCTCCACTGAGAAATTCATACCTCCATCGCTGGAAGTTGGGCTTTCGAAACTGTCGTTTGTCGTAATTAATGTTTGTGGCTATGATAAACTTTAATAGTCTCTTACACTGTTCTAACCTTATTAATTGAGCCATAGACCCCAATCGGACTTTCTTCGGGTGTTTTCCTAAGTCCAGCTTTCGCGTTAAAAAACTCCATTGATGAACATAAGAATGTACGGTCTTCTCTAATGAACTTTCGCGATCCGTATAGAATGTTTCGCCTCTATCTTCATCATTAAGCAGAACCACAGATTATCTTCAACTGTTTGTCGAAGGAGTGCTCTTTTAGATTAAACCGTAGTTTCTTTGGACATTGTTGATGGTGTTGTTGTTAGTAGAAAAGGTTGAAGCATTTCCGTTTTCCTCATATTGTTTCAGCTCCTTCATAAGAAGCGTTCTTCTAGAACTCCATAGGCATTCGATTGCTGAAGTCGTAAGAATTTCATCGGTGTACTTGGCTTCCAGAAAAAAAAACATTCAGCGGCATAGCATCGTAAATAAAATTCTGTCTCACATCTATCGCGTCCGTGTCTGCACAATACACATCCCGCTGTCTATTGTTTCTCACAAGTTTTTGCATTGGAGCAGAAAACACCAAATATGTTAACCAGAATCAGTTTAAATTGTTTAGCAGCTCTATTTAAAATGTGCACCATCAGGCTGAACACATACCTGCCATCTTTCAGGCAGCAAATAAATACCGCGCTCATAGAAATCGTCATCCTTTGATTCAAAGTATGCTTAGAGTCTTCGACGCAAGTGATTGACGTTACAGAACTGGCTTTTCTCAGGAATTGGCCACAGCTGCTGGAAGACGATTGGTAGTCAGACGGCGATAAGTCTGGACTGTACGCTGATGATCCAGCAACTCTCAGCCCAGTTTGAGCAACTTCTTCCTCGTAAATCTGCCGACATGCAGGCGCGCGTTGTCGCAAAGCCATGATGAGATCTCGGCGACGTCGATGTGACAGAACCCGATTGCGGCGATCTAAGTGCTCACAGCAGCGGTTGACGTTGATCGTCTTGTCGGCTGGTAGTGAGTTAAAGTTATTGGCTCGCTCCGCTCTTAAACGATGATGGGCGCAGCGTTTCGTACAAATCATTTCGAGCGCGGAGCTGCAGTTGCTCGTTGGCGTCGTGACGACCATTAACTTGGCTTTCAAAAAAGACCCCTCACTTTTCGTCAACGGTGATGAATGATGACGGAGCAGTTTTTGAGCGAATAGTGTTGTTTAGCATTTTTAATTAATTACGGGTCAGAATATTTGGTGTTAATTGTTCTACTACCAAATGTTTCGAAAATGCGTAATAATATATAGCCTTGCTCTACATTATTATTATACTACAATATACAATCGGCATAAAAGCAATCCAACAGAACTAGAAAGCAAGCGAAGGCGAAAATGATAAGAAAATCTAGAGCTAGGCGCTCTTACAGGGCACGACGAGGTGAGAGCGCACGTAGTACCCGTAAATACACACGATGTGCCTATAATGACGGCTTAAAACAAGTTCTATAATTCTTCGAACTCATTCCAGTGAAATCTGCTGGCAGACGGCGGTCGGTCCGATCGACGTTTGCCGACGTGACGGGACCTCTTCGTAATCACCGGTGAGTAATACTGAAGACTTGTAGTCAAGGCGCACATAAATGCTTTGCAGTGTGTGATATGGCCGTGGTCAATCTGCACCTTTTTTCTCCTTTAGCAGATCAGGCGATTATCGCACCTCGACCTCCACAAAAGGTTGAGCATGACTGGTGGCAAGATTGAGCGACTCTTACGCCGAAGGTTATCTACCACCCGCCAAAGCGGTCCCTAAAAGAGGTGATGCAAATATTGATTTATATGTATTAATGCTTTCCCTTTCCAAAATCTTTACTATAATCTGCCTATGTCTGTGGGATTATCTGCGCTACCTATTTTTCTACGAAAAGCTATTTTTGCTCACTCGAATCGAGAGCTACTCATGGATTGCAAGGTTTTTTGATTAGGAAGGAACAGATGAAAAACTGATCTTATTCGCTGGCAAGGATCTTTTTATAGGAGTGTAAGTAATTATTCGAAAGCTGAGACTTGAGATTACGACTCTACGTTGCCGGTTTCGCATTTTCTAACGTTGCTACAGTAGGAAATTTCGCTTCAAACACGCATATTTGTTGCTTAACTTCTCCCCCTGGAGCATTGTTAATCATTCAATTGCAAAATCGAATTTAATTGGAACGCTGCGCTTATATTCTGAGACTACCGTTTCTCTAAAACAGCAGATGATACAAGCTGCGCCGCAGCTGGTAATAAGTCGAATTTCCGCGCTAAAGCAACGGGGAACGTGCGCGAAACACGTGCGGGCTGGGCTGCCATGGCCACTGACTATGACTCAATCATCGATTATCGAGCCAATGAACGTGTAGAAGAAGGCCAGTCTATCAGAATTATACGTTTGATCTGAGATTTCTTTCAAAGCGGAGAAAAAATTGCTAGTCGAAGGAGAAAAATTGCACTTCTCCTGTGCGTCGATCGATTGATCGTGGTAGTCCGCCGCACCGAATCTGCGGCCACACCCGCTCGTAAATTAGTCTGTAAACTAGTAAGTGAAATGTGTGAAGCCGTGCTATTTTTCCTGCTACATTGCAGAGGAGCGCTGTTTCCAGAAAATGACTGCAGCATTGGAATCTCGAATCCTACGTAATCGAATGATCACTAAAGGCCTAGAGAAAGGGCTCTGTTCCCCGGGAAAAATACGCGTACGTGAAATACAAACGTTTTCCTTTTGTAACAACGCCAAAGAAAAACGTTCTAAGAATAACCTACCGCGTACGCCTTTATCCAGTGACTAAAGCCTTCGATGATTACCAACCCTCTTATGAGAAGTACTTGCTTAGCGAATGGGATCGAATATTCATTTGGCGCTTTTCTATGGACTAGTATCCTGCATGAGTACGTCTTCTTCTAATCTCGGAGATAGCCTGGCTGTGGTGGCGTTTCACGGGCGTTCCTTGCTGACTGCCGAAGTGTTAGGGCGTGGGAATCGCCCTTGCGCGCCACGATTAGCCCTACAATCACTCGGCGAACGTCCTTCCCCCTCCCCCCTCACTATATAACTTCCTTTTCATGTTTTGATTATTCACATCCTTTTGATCAGATTGTAGAAGTATATCTGTGCTGTGAGCTCGACTCGGGCTTTGTGTTGTTTTTGTTTGTTCTTTTTTTCAGAGTTTTCATACCTTGCAACAAATATCAAGCGGAGAGCCTTGGGCGAATGGTTGTAATGCTCGTGACGGGCGCAACACGGACTGATCTCCACCTCCCAACACTCTCCTGCAGTCAACAGCAGACGCCCTCACGCTGCAGCCAGACTTTGTTGAGATTGCAATTAGGCGTGCTCAACCAGTAGTCCATGGCGTTTGAGAAAAAGACGAGAAACGAACTGAATGCTAAAAGTATTTTTAGAAACAACACCAGAGGTTGGGGAGGGGCTGAGCACTAAGAGTCGATCTACAGGTACTCGTTCAAGACGACGTGCACTTCTGCGGATACATAATCTTTGGACGGCCTTTTTCTGCTGGGTGGGATTTTTTCCTGGAATTTTAGTAGTTATTACAAAGCCTAAATCTAGTAGATTCAAGCACTGTTCTTAGCTTCTGAAAAAGCCTTCTGGGTGTTTTTGCACATGGCGCACACTTCTTTTTTGGCTTAGCTGGAGTTTGTCGATGAATTTTCAATAGATTTATGACTTGATAGCGTGAATCGTCTTGAGTCTAAAACTGAAATAGGGTTTTTAGGTGAGTCTTCATATAACGCTATAACAGCGAGGCGAAGATCACATTTTGCTTTCATTTTTCTTCGTTTTTGAGAGTTTTACATACACAAAGCGCATAATTGAAGCTTGAAGGTTTCCATTTTTGAACCGAAAAAGAAACTATTCAGACAACGAAAAACATGTGCCACATTTTAGTCACGCTACGCAATCGATCAACTGCCGTCCCGGCCAGGTTAGCGTCTTGATCTGTTAAGCGCTAGCAATCACCCAAGCGAGAAATTCTCTCGCTCCGTCTCTCTCTCTCTCTCTCTCTTTCCTAATATTTCTTTTTGTCTTTATATCTCGTCTTCTCTTATATTCAGCAGTCAGTGATAGAAAAGGATCTCTGCGCATACAACGGTATTATGGCAGTCAGCGATATCTATGCTAATCTGCTCCTCGTTGAGGAGAAAGAACTGATTTCCAATCCGGAAAGATGGTTCTACAAGCTGACGCAGAACAAAAATAGGAGTATTGAAGAAGAAATGGCTCGTATCTACCTCCATGGAGCAGAAGGTATAGCAGTTTTCTGCAAATCTCAATATTTTTATTGTTTTCAGCTTGCATGCCCAATAATCATTCTCGATCCATGCACATGGCTTGTTATGGGCAACTTATGGAGCCCAATACACGTGTTTCGGTCTTGAAAACATCATCACCTGGGCAGTGCTTTCTTCTCAGCGAGTTCTCTGTGGATAATCCAGCCCCAACTGATCAGGCGGTTAGGGCCGAAACACGTGTATTGGGCTGTATAAGTTGCCCATAACAACCCACATGCATGGCTCAGAAATAAGCATCAGACACGTCGAAATTTGAGCGTGGTCTTAAGAAAACACTCAAAACGAGCGGTAAGATTTTTCAAGTTGCAATTCATCCATTTTCACAGATCTTGATAATGTATTCCTACCAGGACCGATATGCCGATCAGGCTCGACATAGAAAGCAAATAATTATACGATAATTACGACCATCTGTGTAAGACTGATGCAAATTTTTAATAGGGAAAAAAGGCATTAATTAAACGGTTTTTTAATGGGGAGATTCGAGATTTGAACAGGAGAATCTATCGCGCACCACTTAAGGCCATAGAAGCTATACTCTATCAACACTCCCGTATGCCCATCAACAGCAACAATGACTATTATTCTTTCACGGGCGGTGAAAACCATTGTGGCCGTCAGCTTTTCGAATTCTTTCTTTTCTCTAGATGGAGTTTTTCTGTTCTAATTATTTCCACCTGTATCACCTGTCGTCCCGCTGATCGTCGATTGACTCGAGCAGGTACCAGCAACACTTCCATTTTTCCCTATCGCGTGCAAGAGTAGCCCAGTGGTTCCTCCTCGTTCCAGGATTCGCTGAGCATCATATCTTTTTTTTACTGCATTCGTGAAGAAATCGAACCAACGGATCGGTGGTATTCCTGTAGAACGTTTGATGTCCGAGGAATCCAGTCGGTAATGACTCTCGTCCATCGGCTTTCGTTGAAGCTCATCACGTGTCTGGTCCACCTTATTTTCGATATCTTGGAATGTAAAACGTCGTCTTAAATTTTCGATTTTGACGTAGGTCGCAACATCGGATCCTTTATATTACTTGCGAGATGCTCCTATCAACGACCTTTCGACTGCGTGTTCAATAACGCCAAGTAATCATTCGTCCTACTTGAGTAGCGATTAGATTTTTGCAACTTACATTAGGGCAGGGATAAGCGTGGAGTTCAAAAGATGAGCGCGAAGTCAGATTTTCTTCGTTTTCTTCACCACATCTTCAATGCTCTTAAACGTTTGTAAGCCGCTCGTCTCTCCCTGCTCAACTTTGTAGGGAGGTCTTTCGTCATGTCGACTTCAAGACCTCAATGGACGTAGCTGGACTATTCCAAGATGTTCGTTTCGTTGAGCGTGAATTTTTCGGCGTTCACGTTTACGCTCAGTAGGCCATACCATTAATGATTCGAAGGCACAAGTGTTAGCCATAACGAAGCGGAAATCCGTTTTTAGGACGGTCTCCATAACGCGTTATTTGCGTCAAAGCAAATTTACGTTCCACAATCGGAATATTCCTTGCATTTGAAAATTGAACATGCACGAAAGCTTTGATGAGCGTACCGAGGTATTAGTGGATTATCAAATTAGTAGAAAAACTCTTGGGTTCTTCTCAGAATTTTCTATACTTTTAACAATTTTTCGCATTGTTATGGTGCCCAAATACATCTAAGAAATTGAGTGATAAGCAAAATTCCGACCACCTATACCGGAGGCGCGTGCTACCATTGCACCACTAAGATTACCGCTCATTCACCACTCAGTTCTTCAATATTTCCTTATCATAGCTATCAGCCACCAACCTTGAGCAGGTTCGGTCTTATCGCTTTATAAAGCCATAAGGTGACAGTCATAGTGCTTATGTAAATCTCAAGATTTCTAATGCTTTTACTGCTTCTTGGTAGTGCTATGATTTTTCGAATACATCTAAGGGATTAGAGTTGGAAGCGAAAATTCAACCTCAAACGGAAGTTGAAACCGCTCTTCACTCATACTGAGGGCGTGAGCTAAGAGGCCACCGCTTCGCCACCACTCATTCTTCAGTGAAGTTTTTTCTGAAACGTAAAAACAAATCCTTATGAAATAACGAAAATCGCGAGCTACTTGAAAAACCGATCAACTTTGGTTACCTGATTTCACAAAAGGGATGAAGGATAATACTCTTAGCGTTGATCAGTCCCTGAGAAATGCGCCATGCATTCGCCATCTATTTTCAACTTTGTTCAAAGTTACTGAATGCATATCTGGCTATTACAATGACTCACGGTGGTCCGCTGTATCGAGTCAATGCTGCTTATCCTGCCAGACAAGACTGGAGCCAATCTGGTACCAATTTACTTACCCTAGAAAAATGGATGGCACGGTGAACCATGAGGGCGAGGTCCAATCTCGGTCTTGTGTGCGATGCAGAGCATCTCTAACCACTGCCTCACATGCGCCGACTTTATTTATGAGAAATCTTTGGTTTACTGTTTTCTAGCATTATTGTGGTGTTGTGAATACATCCAAGGATATTGATTAGTACGCTGAAATTAGACCTCAAGCGGTCAAACCCGCGTCTTACCCTCCTAGAGGTGACACGTTCCACCACTGCACTACCGAGGACACCCGCGTTATTATCACTCATCAATATGAACTATCTGTCAAGCTGTCAGCTAATCTGACTAGTTTAACTGTCATATCTTTTTACACCTCATTTTCATTTATAATTAAGGAGTGCGTGTGGCTCAGTGATTAGAGGTGCTCTGAGCCGCACACAGGGCCGATGGTTCGATTTTGCGCGCATGGCTCGCCAAGCCATCTATCCCCATAAAAGAATAATGGGTAAAGCTTTCAACGTTGGTCAATTCCTGAGCGATGCGCCATGCATTCGTCATCAATTTTTAACTTCGTTCGAGGTGATTGAGTGCATATCTGGCCTTTATAATGACTCGCGGTGGCCTCCCGCTGAATCGAGTCAGTGCTGCTTATCCTCCAGACAAGTTTGAGACCAGTCTGGGACCAATTTACCGAGCCTGGAGGGATGGATGGCTTGGTGAGCCATAAGTGTGAGATCGAGCCATTGACCTCGCGTGCGACGCAGAGCACCTCTAACCACTGCGCCACATGCGCTCTCTGCCCATGGGATCGGTAAATTGATGCCAGACTAATCCCACACTTGTCTCAGATGATAAGCAACACTGACTTGATGCAACCGGTGAGCCACCGCGAGTCATTGTAAAAATCATATGTGCATCCAATCACCTTGAACTGAGTAAAGGATTGGCGAGTGCATGCGCATGTTTCGGAGATTGACCAACGTTGAGAGCATAATCCTTCCATACTTAATCATTTTCTGTGTTAGCATACATAATTTGTGGTAATTTGGAACCTTATCGTACGATTAATCCCCAATTTTTTTAATTTAATTCTTATTCTCATGACATCTCATATCTTAAAGTGCCAGCAATGTTAAGTCGAATATTGATATGTTCACTAACTTCGCGGTCGTTGTTCTAGGTGAGAGGAAAAGTCATGCGATCTAATTTTAGAAAACTTTAAGTCTAGTAGCGAAAAGGAATGAGTGAGCATATCGACTCAAAAGGTCTCCTTTCCGCTTCTTCGCCTTGATAACAAGTACGTTCTCTATATTTTTCTTTTATTTTTTTCTATCTTTGATTCCTTTTTCTCCTTAGTCTTCAGGATCCACTTTTTATGCATGTACTGAAGGTGGCTCATTGCCGACTGGTGAACCACTAGGCTTGTAAAAAAAGGTTGCGATTTATGCATTGGTGAAATGCGCCGTTTTGTACCGGAATATATAAGCCGTTCCATAAGTTTTGGCAACTGAGCAATAAACACCAAATCTATTGACTTGAAGTGATTAAAATTGCACCATTTTAGTATCGTTCAATTGCGCATTTTCTCGAGAACAATTTCGTATAAAATTGGCCTATACGTACTTTGAGATGGAACTGTCTTGGAAACATATTTTCTCGCTACTGATACACGAATCACATGGGAGATAATGTTAGTGAAGTGAAGCACAAGTTCAATGGAGGTTTCTGTGGATGGCCCGATTGCGACCCGATCATCCAGACTGTTCTCTTCACCTTTGAACCACCTGCCACTTCCTGGTCCTCCTTACTACAACCATATCAATTCTTGAAACTCCATGAAACTTGTCCGCTTCACTAACACTTTCTCCTACTCGCCATTCTTGTATGAATAGCAAGCGATTCTGTTCCCAAGACAACTCCATCCTTAAGAAATTATAGGCAAGTTGTAGCCAAAATGTTCTCAAAAAAATGCGTAATTGAACGGTGTCAAAATTTTATGCTTATGCTCTAATGCCAAAAGTCGTCTTATTCTAGTCTCGATCACCTGTATCACCTGTCGTCCCGTTGATCGTCGAGTGACTCGAGCGGGTACCAGCAACTCTTCCATCTTTCCCTATCGCGTGCAAGAGTAGCCCAGTGGGTCCTCCTCGCTCTAGGAATTCGCTGAGCATCATATTTGTTACTGTTTTTTTGGCATTTTGATACCCAACATGTAGCTTGCCAGGCTCTAAACGTGGGGGCTGGGTACTCACGAGTAGCTTGGCAGTCTCTCTCGGAGGAGCGGGAGGAGCTTATTTGTTGGAGGCGACTCCTAACCGCCTCCCATGTACTTCCCAGCCGCTTCATTGCAGGCTTTTGGCCGACTTGACTCGTAGAAATAGAGTTTTTGTCAAGTCGGCGCTGCAGAAGCAGGGAGCTCGTCCCCTGAATCCACCTGCGTCTCTGGGAAGCACACGGTCGCTTTTGGTTTGCGTTTTATTCCCATATCCACCACCTGGGGACGCGCCACGTGCCCTCGAGACTAACCGGGCGGGATCCCTCAAAGAGGGAGGTCCGTGGAGTCTCGATAAAACCCCAAAAATGTCGACGCGTGAAGATCTGTCTATGTTGCATCTAATTTCTGACCATTCTACCTAGTGGTAATGAAAGGACATACAGAGTTCTTGGCGTTGGTCAGTCTCTGAGGAGTTTGCAGCCATTTGACTGCGTTTGTAACATCGTTTAGGCCCACTGAATGCTTGAGTGATCATTATAATGACTTGCCGTAACCTACCAATGTATCGACGCAGTCTTCGGAGAAATTGATGTATGGTGAGCTTAAATTCAGAATCGAATGTGTCGCAGTGCACCTATGATTGCTGCATCACACCCGCTTTAGCCGATGATATGATGAAAAAAAAATAGCTTGGTAATATTGTTCATAGTGAGTTTACCTTTAGAAACTTTTTTCTTTGTGTAATATTTCGACGTTTCATCGGTAGCCGCTTTCTCAATACAATTTTCAGGTTGCTTATAGATTCACAAGTTATATATTTTTGATGAAATTTTCATCATCAGGAGACCACCGTTGTGTATTTTCTGCTTGGAGGCTGATAAAAATATTCCTTGTGGGCGACTCATTTGGTGTCCGGATTCGCTAGTGTTTTTCGCCGTGCCTGAACTTTGCATTGTGAGTCGTATCTCTGTCTACTTAAGAAATGATGTTTTATGGATTTTTAGTCCTTTTTAGTTTATGGCGTCAGATATAATAAGTGTTGACAAGCCTACTCGTCTAGGAAAGGAGCTGTTTGATATGAATTTGGGCCAAATAAATGAATCATTTCTGCGAGAACAACTACTGGTAAATTTGAAGATTCGTCATATGTAATGCTGCCTGAACTCCTTTTGAAGCCTGCATCCTGCGGTCATAAATGAATTGTCATCTCCGTCCATTAACCCTTTGTAGACGGCAGTTAAGTTATTTTTTTTGAACGGCACGCGATTTTCGCCGTTTTGAAAATCTCATTTTTTGTTTTGGAGAAAGAATTACACGTTTTCTCGTTATTTACATAACCCTTGATTTTCTTTACAAGCTGATATACTTTTTGAGCATATGTAACTCTTATATTGGCAGAAAACTCCGAGCGTGAAATGTAATCCTCTTTTCGCCTTATAACACTCGATGAAGACCTTAAAAATTAAATCTGAGTCCGGAATCACTGTGATTTGTGCTGTTGAATAAATATCAGTAGTGTCTAATTAGAAGCCATTCACAGCTCCTCGCTGTGCAAACAAAGCACTTTGAATGTGAAACATAATATTATCTCCCCTGCTACAGCGCGTTAAAAAAAGCAGAAGCTAAGCACAGTGTTGAAATCGCCGAGATTCAACCAATCGACTTCCGCGAACGCAACTGGGTGCATCCGCCATCGTGAAAAGGTCTCCAGCTCCTTTATATTGATTATTTGGTGATTGCAGGACCAGCTTTGATTGCAAGACTGCACGCGAATTTGGCTAAACAAAGTTTTTTGCTTGTATTTCAAATAACTATTCGTGAGCTTGAATCTTAGAAAGTCTAACACTTTGCTTGGTTTCGAAAAAACCTCTATAATACACTGTCACAAAAAAAAAAGAATTACGTTTCTCACGCTGTGTACCTGATTTGCTCATCTAAAGTCTGTGGATCGCTTTTGATTGGTGCGCTGAACTCATACGAAAGCCCAAATTTTGGTGAAATCGATGGTTGAATTGTGGAAATAACATTATGTTTTACATTCGGAGTTTTCTTTGCACATAGGAGTTATATATGGACAAAAAGTGAGTTGACTTATAGAGGAAATAATATTCCATCGTAGTTGTACGAGAAACGTGGAGTAATTTCCGAAACAAAGGAAAAAAGCTTCGTTGAACAAAAAAAATCGCGGGTGGACTTTCGCGGGCCCAAACTGGGCGTGCCCGCCAGCGTGGAAGTGATTGCGCATTCTCTGCTCCCTCGGTCGCTAACTACAATAGTACCTTTCGTTGCAAAACCCGCAGCTAAGTCTTTGACCTGTTCGAGTGCGGTTTTGCAGCGAAAAGTAGTGTTGCAGTCGGCGACCAATCGGGCTGAAGAGGTGGAGTCGTTCTCGCGCTGGCGGACACGCTCATTTTGCGGAAGTCAAGCGGTTAATCGACAGATCATTACGTAACCACTTTTTTAGCTGTGATATTATGTCATAGATATATTAAAAATGTTGAATGATATCAAAACTGAGCCTCATTGGGCGGGAGATGATTGTCTACATCCTTTCTGGCGGCGTGTACTAAGCAGTCCACTACCAATGCTTCTGTGCCGCTATCACTTTATGTTATAAGGTACTGATTCTATCATCAATCAATCGTCAACGGTTCGGCTTGGCAAGCACATATCGGGCATTGACCCCAGAGAATCGAACCTTGGATCACAGATGGAGTGATGGCAGAACAGGAGCCTTTGTGCTTGCCAGGCCAAAACGATAACGACTGATTGATGACAGAATCGGTGTACGTTGTAACAAAAGTGATTACTGTACAGGTGCTCCAGTAGTGCACTTCTGAGCACACACCGCCGGAAAGGATGATACACGGGTCATCAGCCTTTGTATCTAGTATTTCTTCTGTTACCAATACATTATAGGCGTACACAGTATGTAAAGAAAAACGAGCACTTGTTGGTTGCTCCGTCAAAGGATGTCACAGTGCGTTTCACTTTCCATGCGTGACTCGTCTCACATGCTATATGGACTTCGAGTATTTTACGTGGGTTACATACTTACTATTTTCTAGAATTCTTGTGTATTTGACCGTTGCTAGTGGTGGTAAATGCTGTAGATATACCCAATAATGTACAGTGATCTGCAGAACTTTTTTTGTTAGGCGAAACTCATCCCGCATTTCACCCTGCGCAAGGACGCGCGCTCTAACCCATTGCACTACCGACGCCTATTTTACCCCCACTCTTTCTATGCTACAACGCGTGTATCTGTTAGCAACCAACCGTCAACGGTTTTAAGAGTGAAAAAAGTGGTGGCAAAACAGGTGTCGGTAGTGCAATGGGTTAGAGCACGCACACCTGGATGGGATGAAATGCTGGTTCGGTTTACTCCTGACACAAAGTTTTGTTCATCACTCCACATTACTGCGTATTTTTTTATTCTTAGTTCCTTTCTGATGACGATCGTCATGAATTTAGAGATCTACTGGATTCCTCTTTGTGTAGAAATGAATGATTTGGTTGAACTAACTGTTTTTAACTGCTGTGCAGTAGTGTGATTTTATGAAGTTTTTGCAAGAGTATAGAGTGCTGCGAAAAAAATGGAGCCCAGGCGAGAGTGAAACGCTCCCTTCACGCATATCCGTGGTATGTGCTACAACTGCACTGCACGAGGCTATCGCTTTTCTACCACTCCTTGATATTTCCTCTGCTCAGATATGAATGAAATGCGTGCTCAGCTCTCCTCTGAGGTCGCCTTTCTGCGCAACACTCAATACTTATGAATGGTCTTGTCTGAACAAAGTTTCATTCAGGTGCTTTTGTTCTAAGCATTCGCCAAGTACTTTTAACACAATGAAAGCAAGGACTTTCCCTCAACATGAACTATTGAAACAGGTGTGCTGGTTTTGCAGCATTAAGCCTATGTAAGACTATCAGAATTCGTTAAAATCAGTTGACCATAAAGCAATAAGTATGCACCATGTCCGGCTTTTTCTTTAGTGAATTTTAGAGTGTTTACTCCTTACAGAGCCGCCGACCCATCTGTGTATCTCTGATCCTTGTGTGGGAACGCTGGACGGCTTTTCGTGCCGCCGTCAATCGGGTGGAGAACCACTATATGTCTCACTCCTCTCTGCTACTCTGTACAATATCGCGCATCAAGCAGTCTTGTGTTGTGATGTTACTATATGAGATTTGGTATGTCATGAATTTTAGCGTATTGTACTTGAAACAAAAAGATAGCACTAAAAGTACTATAGAAGCGTCATAGTAGGGGATCGGAAATTTCCTTTTGATGGGCGGGAAGCACTTGTCACCGCGAACTGCTCGCAGCGTGCCATTGTACCGAGTGGCGGAGAGGAGTCATGCACACTGTGATTTCCGACACAATGGACCACAGCACGAACAGCCGTCGATTCGCCACGTTGGGCGTTAGTTACCAGAGGAGGTGGGTTCGCGGTCCCGAAAGTGTTGGTTTCTTGTTCAATGTCACTGTAGATTTCAAAGCTTCCATTAGGCGTTTTGAATAGGATGATTATACTACTTTTTCATCCTTATAGATTTTGATAGCGGGCAAAAGTTATCAAATGTGCTATCGCATCTAAAGGCTCTTTCTGCCGTGGCTAGTCGCACTTACTCAGTTCACATAGCTTATTATCAGAATTCACTATGTGCATCTCTGAGCACTTCTTACATTTGATCGGTTTTCTCGCAGTCATTTTCTACAAAAGCCTTCAAATGTTTTATGTGGTGCTTCGGCTGTTGCTTGAAGCTTTCGCCTTCTCTATAAATGTTATAGAATACTGGTCGAGAAGATTCTCCTTGCAAACCCGAAGGCAGCCGAGCTAAGGCGATCTTTAAGGAGTTAGTTTATTGGTCGCAGGGAAGTGTTGAAGGGGATAAGAATCAGCGCTCTGTTTATTCCATTGCTTTTCCATACACTGCATCACTGAGCACAGCGCTACCCTACCCACATAAAAGAGGTTGGAATACCACATTATTTACTAACACACTCGTTGCCTTATGTCCATCACTCAGGCCTAGACAAGAGAAAATTCAAGCGCTTCTATTCAGCTTATTTGATCGAAATAGCAAAGAGAATAGGGTGGATCTGCTGATAGTGTATCAGGAAGAATGATAAAAGGCAAGGCGCTAGTTCCTCTCCCCAGCGCTTTCTTGCAATCAGTCAGCAAAAACTTTAGGAAAAACATTGCCTGACTTTCTCTGGGATTGAAACAGAAATTGTTTCGGCTATCATTCTACGACTTCATGAAGAACGAGATTCTCAAGCAAAGTCAGAACAGCACGTGAGATGCGGAAGACATATGTGGAGGATAAATGTGAGGAAACGAATAGAATGATCGAAGTCTTGGGGTTTTTGCACTAGATTGTTATAATGGGTCGTGTATATGGATCGATGAATAAATGTTAAATTTTAAGCTAAAGAAATGCTTACTATTAGGCTGTAAGATGTTCTGGGGCACTTGCAGGAAATTGAAAATTTATGAATGACGTTCAAACAAAAACAGTAATAAGTATTCTTTGAACTAAGGGCTATCATTTCTACGACTTTCTGCTGTCGTTTGCCGAGTTTAGGATCTGGCCAAAGTCGACCTTTGACTTCGAATTAGAGAATTCTTGACATGCTTCTTTGTCAAGCGATTCAGAACGGCGATCCTCCAAAAACTGTTACACCGATTAAAAGAGGCGAAAGTCAGATTGGACGCCATCTAGACCCTAGGCGGGATGCGGCAAAGCCTCGACTCCGCCCAATTCATCAAACCCTTTCTTTATTTCTTTAGCAGTAGGCGTCTGACGTTGTCCTGCTGCATTAAAAACACGAACTTCGATTGTATCGTTAGGCATGGCGGAGGCTCGTAACAAAGTGAAAATAAATGTGAATAATATCTACGCCTTCATTGGGAAAATCCCACTTAAGGCACTGTAATATTCTCATGATGTGCATGGCAGTTATCTTATGCTTATTGAAGTGCACCAGAACTTTCTTTCCAACCGTAGTATCGCATTCCGGCTAATTTTTTTTTGGCAAAAATTCTGCTTACAAATTTAGGATACTTTCTTTTTCCTGTAATTTATACAGAAAGGTGTCCATCGTTTTTGTCGAGGATCATGAAACTCGGTTTCTAATGAGAAAGTGTTGACGTTGAATGACTCCATTACGTACTCGTTGTTTGGATACGCATTACGTAGGCGGTTCAAGAATAACCGAGTAATTGTCAGATGGACTGAAATGCGGTTTAGCATCTGTGATGTAGTAGAGTTAGAAACCATGCTATGCTATCCGCCAGTCCGCCCAAACGGCTGATGATGGGTCTAATTTTGAATATAGATGGATTGTCAGGCGTCAGATTGTCAATGGATCCTCACTATGTGCTTCCATAAGTATAAGGCGTGATATGTTGGTAGTCCTATTTTAAATTGAGAAATGATAGTTGGTCTTGAACCTCCCATTTTTACTTATGGACCCACTCACTGTTCAATTTACGGTATTGCCTTTCAAATTCTCAAATTCCTTTTCAGAAGATGATTAGTATAGCTCATGAATGCTGTATCTGCATGGACCGAGTGGATGGTAAAATCTCCATGCACTCCGTTATTTATACGGATTGCTGTGGACCACAGTTCCATCATTTCGACTGCATAAAGGTATTATTTATATATCAATTTCGAACTGTTGTGAAAAAGGGAACTTTGTTACAAAAATGCAAATGGCAGTGTGCGTGATGTACATGGCGCGCCGAGTGCAAACGATATGAGCTCGAACGCTTTGTGTACGACTGATAGCTAAGCCATGACGGATGCCATCCCGAATATTGTATATTCAAGCCGCATTACTAACTGCATTGTTGTGTGCTTCTCCGATATTGAATAAATAATATCAATAACACCTTGGAACGGTTAAAAAAAAAGATAATGTCCATTTATTCAAACTATGCCAAGGTTAATAGATGTCGTTCTTGGGATTTATGTGATATTTGATGTACCACTTGTTACGATCACCTGTATCACCTCAGCTGTCGTCCCGTTGATCGTCGAGTGACTCGAGCGGGTACCAGCAACTCTTCCATTTTCCCCTATCTCGTGCAAGAGTAGCCCAGTGGGTCCTCCTTGCTCTAGGAATTCGCTGAGCATCATATCTTTCTTCCATCGCTTTCGTGAAGAAATCGGACCAACGGGTCAGTGGTCTTCCTTTAGAGCGCTTGACATCCCGAGGAATCCAGTCGGTAACGGCTCTCGTCCATCGGTTGTCGTTGAAGCGCATCACGTGTCCGGTCCTCCTTATTTTCGATATCCTGACGTGTAGAACGGCGTCTCTGATTTTCGATCGTTGACGTAGGTCGGAAGTTCGGATCCTTTGTCTCACTTGCGAAATACGAGATACTCCTAGCATCGACCTTTCGACTGCGCGTTCGATAACGGCAAGTGATCTTTCATTCTGCTTACGTAGCGACCAGGTTTCTGCTGCATACGTTAGGGCAGGGATAATTGTCGAGTCGAAAAGGTGGGCACGGAGTCGGATGTTCTTTGTCCTCTTCACTGCATCTTCGATGCTCTTAAACGTTCCCCAAGCCGCTCGTTTCCTCCTGCTCAACTCTGGGGCTAGGTCGTTCATCATGTTGATTTCACGACCTAAATAGATGTAACTGGAGCATTCGGAAATTGTCGTTCCGTTGAGCGTGAATATTGCATTAGAAACCTATCCGTTCCTCATGAACATTGTTTTCTTTAGATTCAGTTGAAGACCGATCTTTCCACAGGCGTTATCGAAATCAGTCAACATTCGTTCCGCTTGGCTGATGTTTGGTGTTATGAGAACGATATCGTCAGCAAAGCAAAGATGGTTTAATTGTCGACCGTCAATTTTCACTCCCATTTCGTCCCATTCTAATGTTCGCATGACGTTTTGTAGGGTGGCAGTGAATAGTTTTGGCGATATTGTATCGCCTTGTCGAACCCCTCTTCTTAAGTCAATGGTGATATTGTTGTAGAATGGAGATATTCTGGTCGTGAAATCTTTATAAAGCTCACGAAGGATCATTATGTACCGAGTAGGGACGCCCTGGTTATCCAGAGCCTCTATAACCGCTTCTGTTTCCACTGAATCAAAGGCTTTTTTCAGATCGATAAAAGTGAGACAGAGTGGTTGTTTGTACTCTCGCGAAACTTCAATGAGTCTTGTGATCGTGTGGATGTGGTCCATGGTACTAAATCCTTTTCTGAACCCTGCTTGTTCGCATGGCTGTCCTTCGTCCAGTGTTCTGTCAATCCTGTTCAGGATGACTCGAGTAAAGAGTTTATAGACAACGGACAGCAAGCAGATTGGGCGATAATTGCCTATGTCGCGAAGGTCTCCCTTTTTGAACAACAATACGGTCTTCGAATTTGACCGTGAACATTGTTACGATAGTCCACCACAAAAACCAATTGTCAACTTTTGGCACATTAGGAAACTTAAGCTGCGTCATGTTTTACTGTTGTCCGGCAACAAATGAAGAAACGATCCTTTCGCTGAACAAGAGAATTTACAAGAGTGCTCGTAATCATTCGAAAGGTCAGTATCTGACTACCGCGCTTCATTCTCCTTTTTTGAGAGGACCATTCCATGACGCTGTAGCATTCTAAATAAAATCATATTTTGCACCACCTACGCATGTTTACTGTTGCTTGGCTGGAAGTACGAAGAGCATATGAACGTATAGAGAAAATCTTGTAGCTGAAGTCATCCGTTTTACAACGAGTTTCTTCCCAAGTAGAGAAAAAACTTACTCAGATAACAAAAATTATTTGTCATATGTGCACTGCATGAGCGCAATCGATCGATCGCCGTGTTGAAACTACTGGCAGCACCCTGTCCGTCTCTTCTAGCCCGTTGATTAGTCAAAAAATAAAAGCTTCCTATGTGAACTCAACCCAATCTTCTCTGCTACGCTTAAATGAAGCGGCCTTTCCAGAAATCAAGCGTCAGCTTTTGAATCACCAAAGATTTCGCTATCGAGTGTTTGCTCGTAGTTCCAAAGAGCAGCTCTGTCTTGCGAAACATGTGTGTGTGTGTGTGTGTGTGTGTGTGTGTGTGTGTGTGTGTGTGTGTGTGTGTGTGTGTGTGTGTGTGTGTGTGTGTGTGTGTGTGTGTGTGTGTGTGTGTGGTAAAACACAAATGTGTAGTTTTTGTTACAGCGTTTTAAAAAGGCTTTTTAACAAAGCGCTTGCGTAACGCAGTAACCAAATATTCAAGCTTTCGAATGATTACTAAAACTGCTGTGGAAAGTATTTGTGTCGCTGAATGGTTCTTTTCTTCTTTGTTCCCAGATAATGGAAAAGAACCGCTGTGCCTATCTCGATATTTTTTACCCCGATATTCACGGTGGAACTGCCATCCATTACAGCGGTCAAAATGAATGCACAGTTAGCTGTCAATCCACCGCTCATAGGATTTCTCCGAAAAAGCTTTTGTTCGTAAATTATTGAGTGTTGAAGCTGTGACCTTTCTAGTTTTGGAGATAGCTCCTTCTCCCTTGATTTGCTTTCGAGCACTCGAGCTTTGATGCAAAATATCTCTCCTAAAATGCCACTGTGATTTGTGGCCAAGAGGTGCGTTGCCCAAAATGCAATCGACCGGATGAGGAAACGTATTTTGAGGAAAAGATGAAGCGGCAAGAAATATATATACAAACGTAGTAAGTGCAATAAATTAGTTCTACACTGGACATGTGACTCCATTCCTTCTTCATGTTTCATTGTAGTAGCACTGAGTATGGTGATGACGACAGCATGGTGACTATCGATCCCGTTGTACTATTCGAAGACGCGTAGCTCTGCGAAAGGACGGTATGTACCCAGTCTTGAATTTCTGGACAACTAGTCTCTGCCTGTTGTGGGGTTCGCATAGCCTTGATAAATCAGTTACAGGTCGTGTACAAGCACTGTTGAACCGCGCAGATACGACGATAGTGATGCTTTGGATGATCAAGTTTTCAATTCAAACGAAGCGCTCAATGCTTGCATTGTAACCTCTATGTTAATCCTTTGCGCACTGTGAGTGTCTTTTTCGAGGCTAACATTTTTGAGGTCTTAATTCGCTGGTGATAGTTTTTCTAAAAGAATTTCAATAATTTCGGAGCTTGCGGTCACGCCCCTCGCCGGTTTGCGGAAGTCATCTGGTTAGTGTCAGAGTAACACGAAATGTCTGAAGTTTTTCTTCTAAGGAAAGGAAGAAAATTCCTCTTAAATTACGAAAATTGCTCGTCGCTTGCGAAAGTCGATCAAATGCTGTCCGCAAAGGGTTATTGCCATATCACTTGCGTGACAGTAGTGCAATACCAAGCAATCTGTTTTTTTCAGTTTTGCGGAGTACACTGTCATCGAATTTTGGCAGTGCGAAGACTGTGCGAAAACTGCACGTAAAAGTGATGAAATACTCGTTTTTAGGGTAAATGATATGTTACTTCAGCATTTTAGTATTACGATGTGTGTATCGCATTGGTTAGTGCTACAGTGCTGTAGATAGATTCTCATTGGTTCAATTTGCGCCAACTGGCTTATCAGCCCTCTCCTCCTTTCCTTCACTTATTCCTTCTTCCTGCTGTGGGAAATCACTACTAGACTAGTATGCGTGGGATGAGAATCTGAATCAGTAACCAGTAGGTAATGTAGCTCCATAATTAGGTATAGTGGGACGCTCATGGCGCAATATCTAGAGGCTCTCGAGGCACTCTGCAATACACACGTTTCCGATGGTTCGATCCCTCTCCCATCCCACCAAGTCCTTCTTTCTTCCGGGCACGGAAAATTGATACAAGACTTGTCTGAGAGGATCCACTGACTTGGTATATCGGTGGGCCACGGCCACCGCCTGTCACTATGATGGCCAGATATGCATAGAACTATCTCGGCGATGCTACTAATAGAATCTAATGCATGACGTTTCCTCATTGATTTAACAACGCTGGTGGCTTTGCTTTCTATCTTTTGAAATACATAGTTGAGCACTGATTGAATTCAATTACAAATCTATTCTATTTGAGACGAAGAATGCGCAGAAGATTTTTCTAAATCTTCTAGAGAAATGTGACATTGGTAAGTACGAGAAATAAGTGAAAAACACTGCTGTGTCTTTTTGGTTGAAATTCTGCTTCGTGATTCAAGAAAAACTTTTGTATTCGAAAATTCGAATTGTTGACGAAAATGTTTAAAGAATTACGTGTCATGGACTTTCAAAAATTGGAATTTTTCCTTAACTCTATCGGCACCGTAGACACACGTGCTCTGCATCTTTAATCCCCGGCGTCCCACTTGTAACAGTGGCAGGCCGGGGGTTGGAAACTTAGAGGAGATGGAACGGACCGTCAAAAGTTGCCAGTTAGAGATTGAGAAACCGTGAGTCTACGGTCTTTAGGGGCTATTGCAATAGGACAACTTCTACTGCTAGACAAAATTCTACACATTATAATGATTTGTAATCTGACTAGTAATGCTGATTATGAAGAGATGAGTGGTGAAATTGGAAGGTTACAATCATTTTTATGCTAAATGCATGGTGGCCGATGCGTGTTGGACGCTTGGAGCATCCATTGAGGTAGATCAGTACTAGGTGCTTCAACTTGAGACTTTCTATATATGTCTAGTCTTAAATTGTTTTTTAATATGAACTGTTTGTAGGGACATCTTCTCTTTCAACCCTTTCGAGAACGTAGACCCATTGCCTCTGCATCACTAACCTCAAGCGTGGTACATTTAACAGTGGCAGCTGGGCCTCAGAGGTGTAGTGGAAGGCGAAGACCGTTCAGAGTTGCTGGTTGGTGATGTAGAGGTTGTGGATCAACGGTCCCGAAAGGGTTGAATGTTGATAAATTGTTTTTTCGATTACAGACTCGCACTTCGGAAACGTCGATAATATTGCACTGGCATCTACATACAATGGGTTTCTGGTGCCAAAGCTGCCTCGGCGTATCTCTAATGTCGCTGGTTCGATAGTTCTCTTTTTTTTTTATAAAAATTGTTAATTTGAACGGTCATGTTGCACTTCTGTACTATTTTGTTACCTATTCCCTTGATTCGAGTGTTGTATGGTGCTTATTTGTGTTAACATAGAATTGTTTTGAAAATGGCGATAAACTTATTTTGTGTGTGTTTTTCAAAAGCTTTCTTCAAGCCCTTCCTGAGTTAGGGTATTTGCTGATCAATGTCTACCCGTCTGCGGATTTTATAACTTCATTCTAGGTGATGAACAAAAAGTACAGTGGAGTGCATTCTCTTGTCGTAGTCATCACCGTTGAGCTAATTGTACAGGTAGTTTGGTGACATATTCTACCCTTATCTTACGCGATTCAGAGAGATCGAATAGTTTAATTTAGAATAATAGCTTAACGTGCCGCAGTGCCCTGCTACTCTGGGTCATATAGAGTCAAAATTTTCTATAACGATTTCCTCACCACGGTTTTTACGTTGTGAGAAGAACATTCTTGGGTAGTGTACAAAGGTAGTGGAAAAGACCAGGAACGTTCGCACGTCTCCGGCTCAAAACGCAAACGGATGAAAACCGTGACTATGCTCAAAGAAGAGCAGAATTCACAAAGATCTGTACTCACAAAGATTTGTTGTGACGGCCTTTGTAAGAGGGCGCCGTGGTCGAGACTTTGATAAATAAACTGGTGTGATATGAACCAAAATGAATAAAGTAAAAAGTAGTAATATCTTATCAAGGTTGGGTGTTGTGGCCAAATGGTAGTGATGCTTGTCGCGGTGCGCGCTGGCTAGCCCTTCAACGCTCTCGTGCAGTGAACAACGAACGACCTACGGAACGTTGCAGTCAAACCAATTTCGAGCTTGCAAGGAGACGCGATAAATCACTATTCTACGACGTTCAAAAAGACGAAAGAACAAATTGGTGACTACATAAAAAGGCTAACATGCAGTCAAGCGTGTCGTTCTCTGCTATGCCATATCTTCCTAGTCCCGCACCAAATTACCTAAGTCAAAGAGAGGGGAGGACCTGATAAGCTTGAGGGCAGGATCGAACTAAACTTATGTGTTGCGGAATACATCCAATAATTGCGTTACATGCTAGCATACTGTGCAGATGCATAACAATCATTATGGGTATGGGTCGCAGAAGAGTTTCTCACCTTTATGGATATTTTATAGGGCACATTTCATGAACCAATGCGTAAAAGCTTATTCTAGAGAATTTTAAATTAACTTTGATTCGCAGAACGTTTTCTTTTCAGGGTGCAGTCTATGGATGACTTTATGATAGAATACTCTAGAAAGGAATGTTGTCTAATACATCTCTGCTGGTTTAGATTCAGCGCACACTATTCATTCAGTCGCAGTTTATGTGACATGATAAAAGTAGGTTTGCATATAATTACAAGCACACAATTCATCAACTCTTAAGAGTTTCTACAAATAAAACGAAATACGGGACCCTGTGTGTCCTCAAAATACGCTGTTTCAATAAGTCAATTAAGAATTAGTAAAACATGCCGCGGAAGGAGGTAGAAATTAGGTCATTTATGTTGCTGTCAAGTTCTTCTCACATACATAATTGAACAAATATGAGCAAGGATAAAAGTAAAGATAAGCGTAGGTGTCGCCATTGTAGTGTACGACGCAAGTAGCCAATGGTGACCATCCATTCAGTACAGAAGAAAATGGATTGACCAGCCAATTTCTGCAATAAAGAATTAGGAGACTAAATTTTTAGTCATTACTATAAAGTCTATTTAGTAATGTTACTGTGTTGACTCAATTTATATGAGTAGATATCTCTCGAAATGTTGTTCCAAAATTGTCAGAAATCTTATAGCAGTGATGGATCGCATCCATCATGGCGTTCCCAAATCTGTTCTTTGAGGCACTTGAGCGTAGAACTGAAAAGCCCAATCAATTACGTCTGTCTTCAAGAGGTTGATTCTGCTCACGGCCTTGTAAAATTTCAACACTTTCAATGTCTTCTAAATAACGGATCGACTTCTTAAACGAAGCCCCATCTAGGACTGGAATTCATGTCGCTCTGTGCTGACCCTATTCAGCTCCAGAAGTACTTTGGCATATCCTTCATTACTCTATTTTGAAACGCTTTTACTCCTCCACCTTTAATTCATTGCTTTGATTTGATTCATTCACGAATTCCTCTATGGTATTGGCGACAAATAGGCCACCTCCCTTCTCACCACAAGATCTCTCCGCGTCCATCATGCACATTTTCCTGTTCTCCACGAAATAACAAGACTCTCGGAATTGAGTCCATCCATCTGGACATCTTGCCTGGAATCAGTCATATCAATCTACTTTTAGCATTAAAGACTACTAGTTTGTCTTTACTGAGCTTGTTCAATCACAAACAGTGTAAGCTTACCGTATTTTCAGAAACTTCACTCGGTTTGGTGCACTTGCTTCCACATCCGCAACAGCAGCAGCATAATCTTCTTTGACATTTCAATACGATGTCTGATAATTTTAATGGATACAAACGGCTATGTAAACTTACTAGGAGTCTTTGTAGTAGTTGTGGTAGTGGTAGTTGTAGTGGTGATCTCCTTTTCACAACAGCAGCAACAATGAGCTAGGAGAACAAATCGATAAACAACTAGGTAATTAAAGAGCTGTATCATCACTCCGTAATCTGTTAAACAAAACTTTGACGAAGGTAAATTTTTTTGCCAACAATCAGAAGGTGCAGGTGCCTACACACGAACCTCCAGGCAAACGCGAAGACATCTCGCATAACGAGTTCAGGAAAGGAATTAAGTTAAAACAACATTGGGATTGATTGATGAGTTCACTTCTACTTGAGCTACTTATTACTTGAAATAAGTGAGATCAGAAGTATTTAAGATAAGAGAAAAAATAAATAGTTTAACTACTGCTTATTGCACTTGGGAGGTCTAGCGGTGGCGATAGCGGCTGTAGTTGTATCTTCACATATGCAGTGTTCGCTAGCTGTCGTGGTAGCCATAGCGGCTGTAGTTGCATTCTCACTTATGCAGGGTTTCTGACAGAGAGTTTCTAAATTATAAAATATGATAGTTCGATGAGATTAGAAGACTTCGTATCACATTGTAGAAATCTAGGCAGACAATTCTAACATCTTTGTTCACATCAGTAATTATTGAAAGCTTAATCAAAGGAAATTTCTAAGTACACATAGAATATCACATAGAAAACTGGTGAAATTTATTATCCAATCACAGCGATTTTCGATTTCAAACACAATGCATTACCTGGATCAGTAGTCGTAAGCGAAGCCTCAGATGCTGGACATGGAAGACATTTGTCTTCTTTACCGCTGCCTTCTGTTTCTAATGGGAATGAGAATGAGCAGATTATGGAGAGAGAAAAAAATAAAATCCTGAATTATATACCTTCATAGGAGACCATGCGAAGACAGAGTAGCAAAAATGTGCCATAAATGACTGAAAGTAGGGAGGTAACCTCATCGGTAAAACATGGTTAGTTGACTCGAAACAATCCATTTCGATTGTCTTTTATACGAGAAGTTTCTCCTCATAGGAGAAGAGAGATCTCAAGCATACGGTATCTCTAGTACTGGATCAGATATTTTTGTTTAATTATCATAGAAGCTGCATAAAAACTAGAATTTTGAGTTCAGCATGTCCTAATGATGTGACATTGTGTCCCACTGAATCATAAGAATAGATATAAAGCAGAATAATGAAAAAAGGTCAAATATATTGGGGCGGCCAACCCATAAATAGAGCACATCGATTCCACCAACGGCATGAATGTAACGATCTCGAGACCTTTACCGTCGAGATTAGTCAAGTGCTATAACCTTCCACTTTCCGCTAAATCATCTCATAGAGCACATCTAATAACAAATAGACTTTTTTGAATTAGGTCCCGACATCTATAGTATGATATAGCTTCACTGTGTCCAACTTGTAAAGCGCATTACTCCTTGAGTCGATCTCCCATCTCGGGCAGCCCATGGCCTCGATATTGTTAGAGACAGGAGGTCGGGGCCAGAATTGCATAGAAAGATATCCATACTGGCTTCATACGCTAGTTGCTTTTCTTAAATTGATTAATAAAATATGTTTATTCAATCACCTTTTTGGTTTTACTAATGAAATCGAGCACACAGGACATTCACAAGGAAGTGATCAGCCTCGCGCGTTTTACATCGATACGTTTATTGTTACAATTATTTCAAAACATTTTTGTATAAAGTAAAGCTGAAAATGCACTAAACGTTTAGCATCAAAGATATGTATAGTTTTCGAATACGTGAAGAACTTTCGACATCAGGCCAGAGTCGAACTCCCGTTTTACTCATGCCGGGGTAAGAGTCCCACCAGTACATCACCGAGGCCATCGCTCTGCTAGACCTCTTTGTTGATATAACGCATCGAAGCTGTTAGCAACCAGCGTCAACGAGTTTGATCTAGCTATCGTTAATACCTTCGCGATTCCACACTTTTATTGAGGCAACAGTTACTTATTGAAAAGATTTGATCAACAACTGTAATGACGGCCATGATCAACGATATACAACCGCAGGGCAAAGATCGGATGCCTTTCCCTAAAAAGAACGAAGCTGGTGATCAAGGATTGGTAAGGTGTTTTTGAATCAGTTTTTGTCTTTGAGTTTTATCTCTCGTAGATACTGCTTCAGGGCACGGAAGAGTTGACCCGATGGATTAATATCATGACTATACGGTAGACGTGGAGCCGTGATTCAGCCTAGTTCTCCAAAATACGGCGACTGAAATCGGCAATGAGAAGTCAAACGTTATTCTGGCGAAGGGAACACCGAATTGTTTGAGAGACTTTTCTCGGACTGCTGCGACCAATTTCGAAGTTGATACCTCTAGACGTCGGGCATGATTGTCTGCTTGTTGTCGAGCACTTTTCAGGTCAACATTCCTTGTCAATACCAGAAAAGCAAGCATAATTAAGAGCGTAATTTTTTGAGCCTAGAACTTGGGTTTTCGTTTAAGCTGATAGGTCTTCGCCGCGAGGCAGTCAGTACGCTTGGCTCGTGCTGTTATCATGTAGACTCAGGACTCATTTTCAGTGAAGTTCGGCTAGATAAAAGTTTTATTTGCGCGATCGCAATCGAGGACTTGCGCAATTAGTTACGTGTGCAATGCGGTTGTGATCAGTCAAATCATATGTTGTGCATCGAGATATCACTCGGTGGTAGCCCATCACACTTGAGTGGCAAGCGATGGCGTTGCGGTCGTGTCCAAGTGTCCTGTCTGATTCTGCTACTAGCATGTGGATGCACTTCCAGCCCGTGGGATAGAGGGTTTGTGACAAGGCGGGCCATAGTGCGCTGAATGGTGACCGACTTCGGCAGTTCTGCTAACGATGCTCTCTCACTAAATCATGCAACAACTTTTTGTGATTCCGGATTATCTTTAAGTGTCCTAATGCTTTTTAATGGAATGAGTGTCTCCTGATGCTCCACTTAACTCTGTTCAGATCTTGAATTTGATATGATGGCTGACCTAGCACTAGGGCTAAGTAAGGGAAAGCGAGTCGCCTGAGGACCATTCAGGAGCGTCGCGGATGTAGTAAAGAATGAGAAACACTCGACTCCGTGCTCAGACTTTCGAATTAGCAGTCTCCCTTCCTTAAAATATGCATAAGCAACCTAGTCGCCACATAAGTAGAGTGAAAGAGCGTCTGGGCTTAATGAACGCCCAGTTGCAAGGTTGATACTTATATTATTTTATGTATCGTAAAAAAAATCATTCACAATCGGACTTAAATCAACTACTGAAGTCAAAGATGCCGCTCTACAGGCAAAGCTATTGAATCTTAAGTGGGCTTACCATCTAATGCGTTCTAACAACAATTAATGGAAGAGAATTCACCGAGAGGTGGGGTGACCACAATAATGCCACCAATCATTATCGTTATCGTTTAGTATCTGATAGAATATATGACGTTCGACAAATCCTGCAGCAAGGAGAATCTACTGGGTTACTGCTGCACGCCATAAAGAATCATGATTGCTTAGGGGATGGATGGTTGCTTGATTCACTTGACGATCTATGGGCCGACAAGTGATACAAACTCCAAGAAACCATCTCATAGGCTCAGCAGTTCACATAAGATCTTGCTTTTTTGAGATATCTGTCCCTCTCAAGTGAATGTAATGAGAACTTTGATGTAGGAAGGCTTTATTAGCTCAGTTTAAAAATTTACTTCACAGCTCTCCAGCTCTTTGCTGCCCAGTGAAGAAAGTGAATTGATCAGAAACAACATTTATAGATAATCAACATCTACTACACTTTTTCAAAATTTGAAACCTCCATCAATCACAAACTGTTCGATGTAAGCCTTCCTGACAGATTTTGCATATAAGGTGTATCCTCCATATTTCTATTATTTCATGTTCACTATACTGAGCGTGTGACATTTTCAAAAATATGCATTTTAGTCTCTCATTTACAATGAACATTATTCCTTTGCCATTTGGACTGTTCGGTTTTGCCATTGGCTTAATTTCTACGACGCGCATTTGTTGACTGTCAATCTCGGAATGCCTTCTCCTTTCCATAAATGCATCTGGCACACTCCTTGAGACGTAAGTCGATTAGGAAATCAATAAAGCCATCTGGAAATAAAATACTGAAATTATTGTTTGATTCTGAGCTTACTTCCCACCTTCACCAGTCTTAACTCTCAGTAGCTGGTTATCTGAGAGCGGTGGTCAATTCTTGGGTAGAGAGTCGGAAAAGTCGACTGTATGTGTTGATTTAACTACACGTCATGTGAAAAAAAAACCGAAGCGTAGTCTTAGCGCATATTCGCGTCTGCAAGAATTTGAACATAGTGAAATTGATAAGCTAGCCAAAGCGCTTCAACAACTCATTTTGAAATGAGTATGTTTCAAATGCCTAGTACACGTCTGTTAGTTGACTCTAAACTTTCTAAAAGGCTCACTAAATAATCCCATTAGATCGAAGGGTATTTCGATACACATATTGGCGATCCTCCCAAACGATTACGGCGCTCTATAAAAGGCCGTTTGTTGATACGCCCTTCTAACAGTGTACCATACCATGGCTCATTGTATAGTATTGAACCATATGGCACTACATGGCAATCTGGTCTTAACAATGTTGCGTTATGAATAGTTACTTGTTCGGTACCAAGTGCAAGGGATTACTAGATTTATGATTGATATGAAGATCGAAGATTTTGAAACCTGTAGATGCCTGACTAGATTAAATTTTCTCAATGCGTCTCATACACTACTTATATCTTCGTTTCGCACTTTTACTCGGTAAATAAGTACTCTTTACACCAGTAACGAATAGACTATTGGTTCTGGAGAATTGGTACGAATAGAAATTTCCTCGACTTATAGGTTTGATCAAAATCACCGCATAAAAAACAATAATACATGTCAGGGCGTCAAACGGAAATTATCGGCAAAGCCAATCAAATTTCGTGGTGGTAATTTCTTTTCCTTTTAGCATCCATTGCTTTTTTTCAAGTGTTTGAAAAGTAATTGCTAGGTAACACATCATACTAAAAAGAATTTCATTAAATTCATTTCCAGGACCAACTAAACGACTTGCATCCAGGACGCTATTTTCTCCATCTTTGAAAACTATCCTTGAGAAATTGGAAATCAGTAAACAGCACCACCACGTCAAAAAATCTCACTGCTACCGACATCGCTCATAGAGACTGCTGTTGAAAATTGAAGAAGTTTTGCTGCAATGGTCACAAGTTTAATCCTGAAACCAGTCGAAACTTTTCAATCTAGGAGAAGGTTCCTCTAAAAGCATTGAGCAGCCCGTAAACTCGACGAGTTGTCGGCTAGTCCTTTTCTTTATATAGGTAGCACTTTTTTGTACTAATCTGCCACCGACTTTGCCAATTTAACAGATATCAGATTTACCTAGTAATTCATTCAAGTTCTGGAAAGGTGTCTTATCTATGAACTGTTACTTGAGTGTTGCCTATTAGTTCCGAACAATTACGCAGAGAATTTTGAGGTTTACATGAATATAATGGGAAATTTGACTGTTTTTTATTGGAATACAGGTTTTGTAAAGGAAATAAAGCTCAGGACTCTATTAGTATGATCAGAAATACAACTTTCCCAATAGTAAGTGGTACTGAATGGACGCATACTCTTCCAAGAGAAGTGGTCGCGTATTTGTCCACCAAGATATCACAAGTGTAGCCCGAAAGTACAACTACATCGAAGTAGTATGTTCATACATTATTTTTATAACGATTTGTGGGTGCATCAGACTAAGAAGTCGCAAAACTTACCCTTTTTCACACAAGCCGTATTCACATGTGCTGTGCGAACCGCATCGCATTTTCCATTTGAATCATTTCCTTGAATCAACTACTCACAACGGTCTTCACATTTGTGGATAGGTTTGACAGCTCCTCTACAATTGCCGTCTTTCTTATGGACGTCGTTGATCGCTGGTTGGGCTGAATTTTCCTAATGTCTCTGGATAACCTTGCTGGAGTATTCCCACTTGGATTGCAGCAAGTCAACCGCTTCTAAACAACTCTCACATTAAATTCTCAATCTCCTAGGAATAAGAGATTTAATGAGCGTGGGAGAAATTAAAATCATCATCATTAGGAACAGCATCATTAATATTGCATCATGGTTACCTATTTACAACTTTATCTTTAACAATCACTTGTCACAAAGATTTTCCATAATCCTATTTGAATTTCGGAAATATATACATTTGTTGATGTAGGCCAAGTAAAATTACGAGGTTGACTCAGAAAACTGGCAGTTGTTCTTGTGATCAAGAATGGCATGTTTTGGAGTGAAGGCTTAATTTTTTTTTTAATTCTTCACGGCCTGTCATCGCATTTTATAGTGCGAACCCCATATTTCTAGCACCCGACTTGTTGTAACTACCCGACTGACAAGACCGCAAGGTCGAAATACATGTATCGAATTCTATATGTCAGCCCATTTTGACAGATCACATGACATGCGTGGCTCAAAATAATTATTTGGCATATTAAAATTTTGCGTGTTGTTTCAACTGCTTTATGATGATTTCTTCTTCTCTATGAATAACGTGGAATACAGGTCAAAGGTTTTGTTGACGATATCTTATATAGGCTAAATCTTTTTTCACTTGAATTAACAAAGTAGAAATCGTTAGACGTTGAACGATACATAAGGGATGCGTTGTGCATTCGACTTCATCATTAGTAACTTCGAGGCAACTGAATAAATGTCTGGCCTATATAGCGCCTTGCAATAGACCATTGGTGCACCTATGCAATGGTGATTTTCTCCCAGGAAGTACGGCATCGTTTGTCAACTCATGAGGTATATATATATATATTTTGTGCATATTCATGCATATATTCTGATATAAATGTGTATATCTACATATATGCATGTATATATATATTTATGTATATATATACATATATGCGCGAATGTATGTATATTTACTATTTATGCTGAGGTTTACAGTATCGATTTCTCGAACCATAATAAAAAACAGCCTTTGATTAGTACCTTAAGTAGGTCTGTTTCTGACGTGACATAGCTAGCTATATCATACTACGTCTTGTAAAACCCACCACTGTCTTAAGATGTTGAGTCAACCTTTTGAGAACACTTGATCGATTTTTGCAAGCTTCGCGCCATTTTCATTATTTATTATTGATCTTTTCATTCGTTTCGAAGAAAAACCTGTGGTTATCCTGCGTTACTCTAACAGTATACAGTCCAAAAATGCGTAGATTAGAGGAGTCTGTGCTGAAAAATAGGCACATGCGTACACTTCTCGCGGAATTTTTGCTGTACCTTTTTTTTCTTTTGAATTTTTCAATTTTCATTCCACTTTAGTTGGTACTTTTTTCGTTTAGGAACAACTAAGATTTTTAAAGGCGCGTGTGTTCGCACGTTTTTTTTATGCAAAAATTAAACCGCTCTTCTCTGAGGAATTTTAGGGTGATTTCCTCTACTCGCTCGAATTGATTTTGTGCATATATGAAGCTTACGTAAGAAGAGAACTCTGATCGTGAAAGTAATCTTCTTTCCTCTCCTACATTACACTATGGGAACATTTTCGAAAACCAAATTTAGCTGCTGGATCATCAAGATGTGTGCTATCGAATAAGCATTAGTCTAGTCTATTAAAAAGCCATACACAAACCCTACTTGTATGAACATTTGTTTTCTCTGCTGCAGCTTATTACGAAGGCCTCAAGGTAGGCATAGTGTCAAAATCGCTGAGAATAAGCTCTCAAATGACTACTGAAAGTTTAGTAGAAAAAAAATTTGTCCAGGAAAAAACCTTTGTAATGTTGATGGTTAGAATGACCCTCATCGCCCACTAAGGGTTAATATAAATAAACATTGGTACTCATTGAACGAAAAGGTCTCTATTCTTCAGGAAGTCCCCTACGTTGTACACTTACGACTGTGATCTTTGAACCAACAAAGACATAGAAAAGGAGTAGGTGTAGTGCAAATATGCGTTCTGTAAACTCGTGGTACTTTTTGTTGTTTTTTGGTCACATTTCGATCAAAACTAGTGGCACCAATAGACCAAAGATCAAGATTACAAAATCATTTAATCATTGCACGCAGAAGAATGAAAAAGATAATAATTTGTCAATAGAGAAACCTCGTCGATTCGTGGAATTTCGTTTGTTTGACGACAGAGCGATGATTATGAGAGAGGTTATCGATAATATAAGCGCAGGAACGGAATGAAGGAAAAACCAAGGGAAATTCTCGGAATGAAATCATTTGACGTTGAACCCCACGTGGGCTCCAATACGATCATACCACACTATCAAAAAGAAACACGATCGATTTTGGTCGGTAATTATTGGCGCTAGAGCGCTAAAGAACACCAGCAGTTCACCTGTAACGCTGCCATCCTTTTTATTGAAAACTAATGTATACTCGGGCAGAATTCTTCTCATTTAACCGCACTAAGCGATGATATGATGTTACAAGCGCATGTGGCGAAGTGGTTAGAGGTGTTGTACGCCCCATATGAGGTCGATGATTCGATCTTGCGCTCATGGCTCATAAAGCCATCAATCCCTTGCTCAGTTGGTAGCAGACTGGACACAGACTTGTCCGGATAGATAATCAGCACTAACTCGAACAGCGTTAGGCCAGGCACTCGCGAATCATCAGAAAGTAAAGGAATGCATCTACTTGCGTCAAACAGTTAATTAGGTGACGAATGCATGGCGCGTCTCTCAGGGATTGATCAACGCTGAGAACTTCATGGCGTTAAAAATATATATACAATATTGTTGAATAATATGTAAAGCTTTTGACGACCCTCACAGGTGTTAAAGGAAAGATTTTTTCAGGCAACGTCCCGAAGTTTTCGTCTTCTATAGGTCTGGGTTTTTCAGGGGCGTTGACCTCCATTTGGTCGTCCTCGTGATGTATATTTTTTGTTTACATTCTTCATGGCTATTTACCTTTACCTTCCTTTTTTTCTAATGTTGAACTAACACGGAGAAAGAGTAATATCACAACAGGACAAGCAATAGTGCAATATGGCCGTGCAATGACTCGCAGTGGCCTACTGCTATATCAAGTCAGCACTGCTCTCCACCCAGGCAAGTTTGGCTTGCACGCGCCCCTCGAACGGTAAGATACGCGTTCGATACATAAAAAACCTCTGAAATTACCCGTTTTGCATATCAGCCAACATTATTGGAATCATAGTTATGAAATGAATATGTTACAAAAAAATCCACTCGGTTAGCCTTTAAACGTTTTCGTTTTTTGAGTTCATGTCTAAAAAATGGTGCTAGCAAAAAAGTGGTCTAAGTGGTGTTGCAGTGGCAGTCGACCATTCAAAGTTTGAACCACGCGTTCGTCTAGGCTTGAATTCTCGCTTACCACTTAACATTGTCAGATGTATATCAGAACCATATCGTTAGGTCGACGATCTGTGAACCACTGACTCGGATCAACAATGGAATTAATTGAAATTCTTCTATCGACTAAAATATTTTTGAATAGCGCTTTTATCATATACACATAATTTTCAGTGTATTTCTCTATATATCGGAAGCACTGTGGTAAGCGTGTAGAGCAGTGGATAAAGGTGCTATGCAATACCACGGGATCTGTCACTGGGTCGATCTTACCTAGCATTCCATTCCTCATGAGTTGACAAACGATGCCGTACTTCCTGGGAGAAAATCACCATTGCATAGGTGCACCAATGGTCTATTGCAAGGCGCTATATAGGCCAGACATTTATTCAGTTGCCTCGAAGTTACTAATGATGAAGTCGAATGCACAACGCATCCCTTATGTATCGTTCAACGTCTAACGATTTCTACTTTGTTAATTCAAGTGAAAAAAAGATTTAGCCTATATAAGATATCGTCAACAAAACCTTTGACCTGTATTCCACGTTATTCATAGAGAAGAAGAAATCATCATAAAGCAGTTGAAACAACACGCAAAATTTTAATATGCCAAATAATTATTTTGAGCCACGCATGTCATGTGATCTGTCAAAATGGGCTGACATATAGAATTCGATACATGTATTTCGACCTTGCGGTCTTGTCAGTCGGGTAGTTACAACAAGTCGGGTGCTAGAAATATGGGGTTCGCACTATAAAATGCGATGACAGGCCGTGAAGAATTAAAAAAAAAATTAAGCCTTCACTCCAAAACATGCCATTCTTGATCACAAGAACAACTGCCAGTTTTCTGAGTCAACCTCGTAATTTTACTTGGCCTACATCAACAAATGTATATATTTCCGAAATTCAAATAGGATTATGGAAAATCTTTGTGACAAGTGATTGTTAAAGATAAAGTTGTAAATAGGTAACCATGATGCAATATTAATGATGCTGTTCCTAATGATGATGATTTTAATTTCTCCCACGCTCATTAAATCTCTTATTCCTAGGAGATTGAGAATTTAATGTGAGAGTTGTTTAGAAGTGGTTGACTTGCTGCAATCCAAGTGGGAATACTCCAGCAAGGTTATCCAGAGACATTAGGAAAATTCAGCCCAACCAGCGATCAACGACGTCCATAAGAAAGACGGCAATTGTAGAGGAGCTGTCAAACCTATCCACAAATGTGAAGACCGTTGTGAGTAGTTGATTCAAGGAAATGATTCAAATGGAAAATGCGATGCGGTTCGCACAGCACATGTGAATACGGCTTGTGTGAAAAAGGGTAAGTTTTGCGACTTCTTAGTCTGATGCACCCACAAATCGTTATAAAAATAATGTATGAACATACTACTTCGATGTAGTTGTACTTTCGGGCTACACTTGTGATATCTTGGTGGACAAATACGCGACCACTTCTCTTGGAAGAGTATGCGTCCATTCAGTACCACTTACTATTGGGAAAGTTGTATTTCTGATCATACTAATAGAGTCCTGAGCTTTATTTCCTTTACAAAACCTGTATTCCAATAAAAAACAGTCAAATTTCCCATTATATTCATGTAAACCTCAAAATTCTCTGCGTAATTGTTCGGAACTAATAGGCAACACTCAAGTAACAGTTCATAGATAAGACACCTTTCCAGAACTTGAATGAATTACTAGGTAAATCTGATATCTGTTAAATTGGCAAAGTCGGTGGCAGATTAGTACAAAAAAGTGCTACCTATATAAAGAAAAGGACTAGCCGACAACTCGTCGAGTTTACGGGCTGCTCAATGCTTTTAGAGGAACCTTCTCCTAGATTGAAAAGTTTCGACTGGTTTCAGGATTAAACTTGTGACCATTGCAGCAAAACTTCTTCAATTTTCAACAGCAGTCTCTATGAGCGATGTTGGTAGCAGTGAGATTTTTTGACGTGGTGGTGCTGTTTACTGATTTCCAATTTCTCAAGGATAGTTTTCAAAGATGGAGAAAATAGCGTCCTGGATGCAAGTCGTTTAGTTGGTCCTGGAAATGAATTTAATGAAATTCTTTTTAGTATGATGTGTTACCTAGCAATTACTTTTCAAACACTTGAAAAAAAGCAATGGATGCTAAAAGGAAAAGAAATTACCACCACGAAATTTGATTGGCTTTGCCGATAATTTCCGTTTGACGCCCTGACATGTATTATTGTTTTTTATGCGGTGATTTTGATCAAACCTATAAGTCGAGGAAATTTCTATTCGTACCAATTCTCCAGAACCAATAGTCTATTCGTTACTGGTGTAAAGAGTACTTATTTACCGAGTAAAAGTGCGAAACGAAGATATAAGTAGTGTATGAGACGCATTGAGAAAATTTAATCTAGTCAGGCATCTACAGGTTTCAAAATCTTCGATCTTCATATCAATCATAAATCTAGTAATCCCTTGCACTTGGTACCGAACAAGTAACTATTCATAACGCAACATTGTTAAGACCAGATTGCCATGTAGTGCCATATGGTTCAATACTATACAATGAGCCATGGTATGGTACACTGTTAGAAGGGCGTATCAACAAACGGCCTTTTATAGAGCGCCGTAATCGTTTGGGAGGATCGCCAATATGTGTATCGAAATACCCTTCGATCTAATGGGATTATTTAGTGAGCCTTTTAGAAAGTTTAGAGTCAACTAACAGACGTGTATTAGGCATTTGAAACATACTCATTTCAAAATGAGTTGTTGAAGCGCTTTGGCTAGCTTATCAATTTCACTATGTTCAAATTCTTGCAGACGCGAATATGCGCTAAGACTACGCTTCGGTTTTTTTTTCACATGACGTGTAGTTAAATCAACACATACAGTCGACTTTTCCGACTCTCTACCCAAGAATTGACCACCGCTCTCAGATAACCAGCTACTGAGAGTTAAGACTGGTGAAGGTGGGAAGTAAGCTCAGAATCAAACAATAATTTCAGTATTTTATTTCCAGATGGCTTTATTGATTTCCTAATCGACTTACGTCTCAAGGAGTGTGCCAGATGCATTTATGGAAAGGAGAAGGCATTCCGAGATTGACAGTCAACAAATGCGCGTCGTAGAAATTAAGCCAATGGCAAAACCGAACAGTCCAAATGGCAAAGGAATAATGTTCATTGTAAATGAGAGACTAAAATGCATATTTTTGAAAATGTCACACGCTCAGTATAGTGAACATGAAATAATAGAAATATGGAGGATACACCTTATATGCAAAATCTGTCAGGAAGGCTTACATCGAACAGTTTGTGATTGATGGAGGTTTCAAATTTTGAAAAAGTGTAGTAGATGTTGATTATCTATAAATGTTGTTTCTGATCAATTCACTTTCTTCACTGGGCAGCAAAGAGCTGGAGAGCTGTGAAGTAAATTTTTAAACTGAGCTAATAAAGCCTTCCTACATCAAAGTTCTCATTACATTCACTTGAGAGGGACAGATATCTCAAAAAAGCAAGATCTTATGTGAACTGCTGAGCCTATGAGATGGTTTCTTGGAGTTTGTATCACTTGTCGGCCCATAGATCGTCAAGTGAATCAAGCAACCATCCATCCCCTAAGCAATCATGATTCTTTATGGCGTGCAGCAGTAACCCAGTAGATTCTCCTTGCTGCAGGATTTGTCGAACGTCATATATTCTATCAGATACTAAACGATAACGATAATGATTGGTGGCATTATTGTGGTCACCCCACCTCTCGGTGAATTCTCTTCCATTAATTGTTGTTAAAACGCATTAGATGGTAAGCCCACTTAAGATTCAATAGCTTTGCCTGTAGAGCGGCATCTTTGACTTCAGTAGTTGATTTAAGTCCGATTGTGAATGATTTTTTTTACGATACATAAAATAATATAAGTATCAACCTTGCAACTGGGCGTTCATTAAGCCCAGACGCTCTTTCACTCTACTTATGTGGCGACTAGGTTGCTTATGCATATTTTAAGGAAGGGAGACTGCTAATTCGAAAGTCTGAGCACGGAGTCGAGTGTTTCTCATTCTTTACTACATCCGCGACGCTCCTGAATGGTCCTCAGGCGACTCGCTTTCCCTTACTTAGCCCTAGTGCTAGGTCAGCCATCATATCAAATTCAAGATCTGAACAGAGTTAAGTGGAGCATCAGGAGACACTCATTCCATTAAAAAGCATTAGGACACTTAAAGATAATCCGGAATCACAAAAAGTTGTTGCATGATTTAGTGAGAGAGCATCGTTAGCAGAACTGCCGAAGTCGGTCACCATTCAGCGCACTATGGCCCGCCTTGTCACAAACCCTCTATCCCACGGGCTGGAAGTGCATCCACATGCTAGTAGCAGAATCAGACAGGACACTTGGACACGACCGCAACGCCATCGCTTGCCACTCAAGTGTGATGGGCTACCACCGAGTGATATCTCGATGCACAACATATGATTTGACTGATCACAACCGCATTGCACACGTAACTAATTGCGCAAGTCCTCGATTGCGATCGCGCAAATAAAACTTTTATCTAGCCGAACTTCACTGAAAATGAGTCCTGAGTCTACATGATAACAGCACGAGCCAAGCGTACTGACTGCCTCGCGGCGAAGACCTATCAGCTTAAACGAAAACCCAAGTTCTAGGCTCAAAAAATTACGCTCTTAATTATGCTTGCTTTTCTGGTATTGACAAGGAATGTTGACCTGAAAAGTGCTCGACAACAAGCAGACAATCATGCCCGACGTCTAGAGGTATCAACTTCGAAATTGGTCGCAGCAGTCCGAGAAAAGTCTCTCAAACAATTCGGTGTTCCCTTCGCCAGAATAACGTTTGACTTCTCATTGCCGATTTCAGTCGCCGTATTTTGGAGAACTAGGCTGAATCACGGCTCCACGTCTACCGTATAGTCATGATATTAATCCATCGGGTCAACTCTTCCGTGCCCTGAAGCAGTATCTACGAGAGATAAAACTCAAAGACAAAAACTGATTCAAAAACACCTTACCAATCCTTGATCACCAGCTTCGTTCTTTTTAGGGAAAGGCATCCGATCTTTGCCCTGCGGTTGTATATCGTTGATCATGGCCGTCATTACAGTTGTTGATCAAATCTTTTCAATAAGTAACTGTTGCCTCAATAAAAGTGTGGAATCGCGAAGGTATTAACGATAGCTAGATCAAACTCGTTGACGCTGGTTGCTAACAGCTTCGATGCGTTATATCAACAAAGAGGTCTAGCAGAGCGATGGCCTCGGTGATGTACTGGTGGGACTCTTACCCCGGCATGAGTAAAACGGGAGTTCGACTCTGGCCTGATGTCGAAAGTTCTTCACGTATTCGAAAACTATACATATCTTTGATGCTAAACGTTTAGTGCATTTTCAGCTTTACTTTATACAAAAATGTTTTGAAATAATTGTAACAATAAAACGTATCGATGTAAAACGCGCGAGGCTGATCACTTCCTTGTGAATGTCCTGTGTGCTCGATTTCATTAGTAAAACCAAAAAGGTGATTGAATAAACATATTTTATTAATCAATTTAAGAAAAGCAACTAGCGTATGAAGCCAGTATGGATATCTTTCTATGCAATTCTGGCCCCGACCTCCTGTCTCTAACAATATCGAGGCCATGGGCTGCCCGAGATGGGAGATCGACTCAAGGAGTAATGCGCTTTACAAGTTGGACACAGTGAAGCTATATCATACTATAGATGTCGGGACCTAATTCAAAAAAGTCTATTTGTTATTAGATGTGCTCTATGAGATGATTTAGCGGAAAGTGGAAGGTTATAGCACTTGACTAATCTCGACGGTAAAGGTCTCGAGATCGTTACATTCATGCCGTTGGTGGAATCGATGTGCTCTATTTATGGGTTGGCCGCCCCAATATATTTGACCTTTTTTCATTATTCTGCTTTATATCTATTCTTATGATTCAGTGGGACACAATGTCACATCATTAGGACATGCTGAACTCAAAATTCTAGTTTTTATGCAGCTTCTATGATAATTAAACAAAAATATCTGATCCAGTACTAGAGATACCGTATGCTTGAGATCTCTCTTCTCCTATGAGGAGAAACTTCTCGTATAAAAGACAATCGAAATGGATTGTTTCGAGTCAACTAACCATGTTTTACCGATGAGGTTACCTCCCTACTTTCAGTCATTTATGGCACATTTTTGCTACTCTGTCTTCGCATGGTCTCCTATGAAGGTATATAATTCAGGATTTTATTTTTTTCTCTCTCCATAATCTGCTCATTCTCATTCCCATTAGAAACAGAAGGCAGCGGTAAAGAAGACAAATGTCTTCCATGTCCAGCATCTGAGGCTTCGCTTACGACTACTGATCCAGGTAATGCATTGTGTTTGAAATCGAAAATCGCTGTGATTGGATAATAAATTTCACCAGTTTTCTATGTGATATTCTATGTGTACTTAGAAATTTCCTTTGATTAAGCTTTCAATAATTACTGATGTGAACAAAGATGTTAGAATTGTCTGCCTAGATTTCTACAATGTGATACGAAGTCTTCTAATCTCATCGAACTATCATATTTTTATAATTTAGAAACTCTCTGTCAGAAACCCTGCATAAGTGAGAATGCAACTACAGCCGCTATGGCTACCACGACAGCTAGCGAACACTGCATATGTGAAGATACAACTACAGCCGCTATCGCCACCGCTAGACCTCCCAAGTGCAATAAGCAGTAGTTAAACTATTTATTTTTTCTCTTATCTTAAATACTTCTGATCTCACTTATTTCAAGTAATAAGTAGCTCAAGTAGAAGTGAACTCATCAATCAATCCCAATGTTGTTTTAACTTAATTCCTTTCCTGAACTCGTTATGCGAGATGTCTTCGCGTTTGCCTGGAGGTTCGTGTGTAGGCACCTGCACCTTCTGATTGTTGGCAAAAAAATTTACCTTCGTCAAAGTTTTGTTTAACAGATTACGGAGTGATGATACAGCTCTTTAATTACCTAGTTGTTTATCGATTTGTTCTCCTAGCTCATTGTTGCTGCTGTTGTGAAAAGGAGATCACCACTACAACTACCACTACCACAACTACTACAAAGACTCCTAGTAAGTTTACATAGCCGTTTGTATCCATTAAAATTATCAGACATCGTATTGAAATGTCAAAGAAGATTATGCTGCTGCTGTTGCGGATGTGGAAGCAAGTGCACCAAACCGAGTGAAGTTTCTGAAAATACGGTAAGCTTACACTGTTTGTGATTGAACAAGCTCAGTAAAGACAAACTAGTAGTCTTTAATGCTAAAAGTAGATTGATATGACTGATTCCAGGCAAGATGTCCAGATGGATGGACTCAATTCCGAGAGTCTTGTTATTTCGTGGAGAACAGGAAAATGTGCATGATGGACGCGGAGAGATCTTGTGGTGAGAAGGGAGGTGGCCTATTTGTCGCCAATACCATAGAGGAATTCGTGAATGAATCAAATCAAAGCAATGAATTAAAGGTGGAGGAGTAAAAGCGTTTCAAAATAGAGTAATGAAGGATATGCCAAAGTACTTCTGGAGCTGAATAGGGTCAGCACAGAGCGACATGAATTCCAGTCCTAGATGGGGCTTCGTTTAAGAAGTCGATCCGTTATTAGAAGACATTGAAAGTGTTGAAATTTTACAAGGCCGTGAGCAGAATCAACCTCTTGAAGACAGACGTAATTGATTGGGCTTTTCAGTTCTACGCTCAAGTGCCTCAAAGAACAGATTTGGGAACGCCATGATGGATGCGATCCATCACTGCTATAAGATTTCTGACAATTTTGGAACAACATTTCGAGAGATATCTACTCATATAAATTGAGTCAACACAGTAACATTACTAAATAGACTTTATAGTAATGACTAAAAATTTAGTCTCCTAATTCTTTATTGCAGAAATTGGCTGGTCAATCCATTTTCTTCTGTACTGAATGGATGGTCACCATTGGCTACTTGCGTCGTACACTACAATGGCGACACCTACGCTTATCTTTACTTTTATCCTTGCTCATATTTGTTCAATTATGTATGTGAGAAGAACTTGACAGCAACATAAATGACCTAATTTCTACCTCCTTCCGCGGCATGTTTTACTAATTCTTAATTGACTTATTGAAACAGCGTATTTTGAGGACACACAGGGTCCCGTATTTCGTTTTATTTGTAGAAACTCTTAAGAGTTGATGAATTGTGTGCTTGTAATTATATGCAAACCTACTTTTATCATGTCACATAAACTGCGACTGAATGAATAGTGTGCGCTGAATCTAAACCAGCAGAGATGTATTAGACAACATTCCTTTCTAGAGTATTCTATCATAAAGTCATCCATAGACTGCACCCTGAAAAGAAAACGTTCTGCGAATCAAAGTTAATTTAAAATTCTCTAGAATAAGCTTTTACGCATTGGTTCATGAAATGTGCCCTATAAAATATCCATAAAGGTGAGAAACTCTTCTGCGACCCATACCCATAATGATTGTTATGCATCTGCACAGTATGCTAGCATGTAACGCAATTATTGGATGTATTCCGCAACACATAAGTTTAGTTCGATCCTGCCCTCAAGCTTATCAGGTCCTCCCCTCTCTTTGACTTAGGTAATTTGGTGCGGGACTAGGAAGATATGGCATAGCAGAGAACGACACGCTTGACTGCATGTTAGCCTTTTTATGTAGTCACCAATTTGTTCTTTCGTCTTTTTGAACGTCGTAGAATAGTGATTTATCGCGTCTCCTTGCAAGCTCGAAATTGGTTTGACTGCAACGTTCCGTAGGTCGTTCGTTGTTCACTGCACGAGAGCGTTGAAGGGCTAGCCAGCGCGCACCGCGACAAGCATCACTACCATTTGGCCACAACACCCAACCTTGATAAGATATTACTACTTTTTACTTTATTCATTTTGGTTCATATCACACCAGTTTATTTATCAAAGTCTCGACCACGGCGCCCTCTTACAAAGGCCGTCACAACAAATCTTTGTGAGTACAGATCTTTGTGAATTCTGCTCTTCTTTGAGCATAGTCACGGTTTTCATCCGTTTGCGTTTTGAGCCGGAGACGTGCGAACGTTCCTGGTCTTTTCCACTACCTTTGTACACTACCCAAGAATGTTCTTCTCACAACGTAAAAACCGTGGTGAGGAAATCGTTATAGAAAATTTTGACTCTATATGACCCAGAGTAGCAGGGCACTGCGGCACGTTAAGCTATTATTCTAAATTAAACTATTCGATCTCTCTGAATCGCGTAAGATAAGGGTAGAATATGTCACCAAACTACCTGTACAATTAGCTCAACGGTGATGACTACGACAAGAGAATGCACTCCACTGTACTTTTTGTTCATCACCTAGAATGAAGTTATAAAATCCGCAGACGGGTAGACATTGATCAGCAAATACCCTAACTCAGGAAGGGCTTGAAGAAAGCTTTTGAAAAACACACACAAAATAAGTTTATCGCCATTTTCAAAACAATTCTATGTTAACACAAATAAGCACCATACAACACTCGAATCAAGGGAATAGGTAACAAAATAGTACAGAAGTGCAACATGACCGTTCAAATTAACAATTTTTATAAAAAAAAAAGAGAACTATCGAACCAGCGACATTAGAGATACGCCGAGGCAGCTTTGGCACCAGAAACCCATTGTATGTAGATGCCAGTGCAATATTATCGACGTTTCCGAAGTGCGAGTCTGTAATCGAAAAAACAATTTATCAACATTCAACCCTTTCGGGACCGTTGATCCACAACCTCTACATCACCAACCAGCAACTCTGAACGGTCTTCGCCTTCCACTACACCTCTGAGGCCCAGCTGCCACTGTTAAATGTACCACGCTTGAGGTTAGTGATGCAGAGGCAATGGGTCTACGTTCTCGAAAGGGTTGAAAGAGAAGATGTCCCTACAAACAGTTCATATTAAAAAACAATTTAAGACTAGACATATATAGAAAGTCTCAAGTTGAAGCACCTAGTACTGATCTACCTCAATGGATGCTCCAAGCGTCCAACACGCATCGGCCACCATGCATTTAGCATAAAAATGATTGTAACCTTCCAATTTCACCACTCATCTCTTCATAATCAGCATTACTAGTCAGATTACAAATCATTATAATGTGTAGAATTTTGTCTAGCAGTAGAAGTTGTCCTATTGCAATAGCCCCTAAAGACCGTAGACTCACGGTTTCTCAATCTCTAACTGGCAACTTTTGACGGTCCGTTCCATCTCCTCTAAGTTTCCAACCCCCGGCCTGCCACTGTTACAAGTGGGACGCCGGGGATTAAAGATGCAGAGCACGTGTGTCTACGGTGCCGATAGAGTTAAGGAAAAATTCCAATTTTTGAAAGTCCATGACACGTAATTCTTTAAACATTTTCGTCAACAATTCGAATTTTCGAATACAAAAGTTTTTCTTGAATCACGAAGCAGAATTTCAACCAAAAAGACACAGCAGTGTTTTTCACTTATTTCTCGTACTTACCAATGTCACATTTCTCTTGAAGATTTAGAAAAATCTTCTGCGCATTCTTCGTCTCAAATAGAATAGATTTGTAATTGAATTCAATCAGTGCTCAACTATGTATTTCAAAAGATAGAAAGCAAAGCCACCAGCGTTGTTAAATCAATGAGGAAACGTCATGCATTAGATTCTATTAGTAGCATCGCCGAGATAGTTCTATGCATATCTGGCCATCATAGTGACAGGCGGTGGCCGTGGCCCACCGATATACCAAGTCAGTGGATCCTCTCAGACAAGTCTTGTATCAATTTTCCGTGCCCGGAAGAAAGAAGGACTTGGTGGGATGGGAGAGGGATCGAACCATCGGAAACGTGTGTATTGCAGAGTGCCTCGAGAGCCTCTAGATATTGCGCCATGAGCGTCCCACTATACCTAATTATGGAGCTACATTACCTACTGGTTACTGATTCAGATTCTCATCCCACGCATACTAGTCTAGTAGTGATTTCCCACAGCAGGAAGAAGGAATAAGTGAAGGAAAGGAGGAGAGGGCTGATAAGCCAGTTGGCGCAAATTGAACCAATGAGAATCTATCTACAGCACTGTAGCACTAACCAATGCGATACACACATCGTAATACTAAAATGCTGAAGTAACATATCATTTACCCTAAAAAACGAGTATTTCATCACTTTTACGTGCAGTTTTCGCACAGTCTTCGCACTGCCAAAATTCGATGACAGTGTACTCCGCAAAACTGAAAAAAACAGATTGCTTGGTATTGCACTACTGTCACGCAAGTGATATGGCAATAACCCTTTGCGGACAGCATTTGATCGACTTTCGCAAGCGACGAGCAATTTTCGTAATTTAAGAGGAATTTTCTTCCTTTCCTTAGAAGAAAAACTTCAGACATTTCGTGTTACTCTGACACTAACCAGATGACTTCCGCAAACCGGCGAGGGGCGTGACCGCAAGCTCCGAAATTATTGAAATTCTTTTAGAAAAACTATCACCAGCGAATTAAGACCTCAAAAATGTTAGCCTCGAAAAAGACACTCACAGTGCGCAAAGGATTAACATAGAGGTTACAATGCAAGCATTGAGCGCTTCGTTTGAATTGAAAACTTGATCATCCAAAGCATCACTATCGTCGTATCTGCGCGGTTCAACAGTGCTTGTACACGACCTGTAACTGATTTATCAAGGCTATGCGAACCCCACAACAGGCAGAGACTAGTTGTCCAGAAATTCAAGACTGGGTACATACCGTCCTTTCGCAGAGCTACGCGTCTTCGAATAGTACAACGGGATCGATAGTCACCATGCTGTCGTCATCACCATACTCAGTGCTACTACAATGAAACATGAAGAAGGAATTGAGTCACATGTCCAGTGTAGAACTAATTTATTGCACTTACTACGTTTGTATATATATTTCTTGCCGCTTCATCTTTTCCTCAAAATACGTTTCCTCATCCGGTCGATTGCATTTTGGGCAACGCACCTCTTGGCCACAAATCACAGTGGCATTTTAGGAGAGATATTTTGCATCAAAGCTCGAGTGCTCGAAAGCAAATCAAGGGAGAAGGAGCTATCTCCAAAACTAGAAAGGTCACAGCTTCAACACTCAATAATTTACGAACAAAAGCTTTTTCGGAGAAATCCTATGAGCGGTGGATTGACAGCTAACTGTGCATTCATTTTGACCGCTGTAATGGATGGCAGTTCCACCGTGAATATCGGGGTAAAAAATATCGAGATAGGCACAGCGGTTCTTTTCCATTATCTGGGAACAAAGAAGAAAAGAACCATTCAGCGACACAAATACTTTCCACAGCAGTTTTAGTAATCATTCGAAAGCTTGAATATTTGGTTACTGCGTTACGCAAGCGCTTTGTTAAAAAGCCTTTTTAAAACGCTGTAACAAAAACTACACATTTGTGTTTTACCACACACACACACACACACACACACACACACACACACACACACACACACACACACACACACACACACACACACACACACACACACACACACACACACACACATGTTTCGCAAGACAGAGCTGCTCTTTGGAACTACGAGCAAACACTCGATAGCGAAATCTTTGGTGATTCAAAAGCTGACGCTTGATTTCTGGAAAGGCCGCTTCATTTAAGCGTAGCAGAGAAGATTGGGTTGAGTTCACATAGGAAGCTTTTATTTTTTGACTAATCAACGGGCTAGAAGAGACGGACAGGGTGCTGCCAGTAGTTTCAACACGGCGATCGATCGATTGCGCTCATGCAGTGCACATATGACAAATAATTTTTGTTATCTGAGTAAGTTTTTTCTCTACTTGGGAAGAAACTCGTTGTAAAACGGATGACTTCAGCTACAAGATTTTCTCTATACGTTCATATGCTCTTCGTACTTCCAGCCAAGCAACAGTAAACATGCGTAGGTGGTGCAAAATATGATTTTATTTAGAATGCTACAGCGTCATGGAATGGTCCTCTCAAAAAAGGAGAATGAAGCGCGGTAGTCAGATACTGACCTTTCGAATGATTACGAGCACTCTTGTAAATTCTCTTGTTCAGCGAAAGGATCGTTTCTTCATTTGTTGCCGGACAACAGTAAAACATGACGCAGCTTAAGTTTCCTAATGTGCCAAAAGTTGACAATTGGTTTTTGTGGTGGACTATCGTAACAATGTTCACGGTCAAATTCGAAGACCGTATTGTTGTTCAAAAAGGGAGACCTTCGCGACATAGGCAATTATCGCCCAATCTGCTTGCTGTCCGTTGTCTATAAACTCTTTACTCGAGTCATCCTGAACAGGATTGACAGAACACTGGACGAAGGACAGCCATGCGAACAAGCAGGGTTCAGAAAAGGATTTAGTACCATGGACCACATCCACACGATCACAAGACTCATTGAAGTTTCGCGAGAGTACAAACAACCACTCTGTCTCACTTTTATCGATCTGAAAAAAGCCTTTGATTCAGTGGAAACAGAAGCGGTTATAGAGGCTCTGGATAACCAGGGCGTCCCTACTCGGTACATAATGATCCTTCGTGAGCTTTATAAAGATTTCACGACCAGAATATCTCCATTCTACAACAATATCACCATTGACTTAAGAAGAGGGGTTCGACAAGGCGATACAATATCGCCAAAACTATTCACTGCCACCCTACAAAACGTCATGCGAACATTAGAATGGGACGAAATGGGAGTGAAAATTGACGGTCGACAATTAAACCATCTTTGCTTTGCTGACGATATCGTTCTCATAACACCAAACATCAGCCAAGCGGAACGAATGTTGACTGATTTCGATAACGCCTGTGGAAAGATCGGTCTTCAACTGAATCTAAAGAAAACAATGTTCATGAGGAACGGATAGGTTTCTAATGCAATATTCACGCTCAACGGAACGACAATTTCCGAATGCTCCAGTTACATCTATTTAGGTCGTGAAATCAACATGATGAACGACCTAGCCCCAGAGTTGAGCAGGAGGAAACGAGCGGCTTGGGGAACGTTTAAGAGCATCGAAGATGCAGTGAAGAGGACAAAGAACATCCGACTCCGTGCCCACCTTTTCGACTCGACAATTATCCCTGCCCTAACGTATGCAGCAGAAACCTGGTCGCTACGTAAGCAGAATGAAAGATCACTTGCCGTTATCGAACGCGCAGTCGAAAGGTCGATGCTAGGAGTATCTCGTATTTCGCAAGTGAGACAAAGGATCCGAACTTCCGACCTACGTCAACGATCGAAAATCAGAGACGCCGTTCTACACGTCAGGATATCGAAAATAAGGAGGACCGGACACGTGATGCGCTTCAACGACAACCGATGGACGAGAGCCGTTACCGACTGGATTCCTCGGGATGTCAAGCGCTCTAAAGGAAGACCACTGACCCGTTGGTCCGATTTCTTCACGAAAGCGATGGAAGAAAGATATGATGCTCAGCGAATTCCTAGAGCAAGGAGGACCCACTGGGCTACTCTTGCACGAGATAGGGGAAAATGGAAGAGTTGCTGGTACCCGCTCGAGTCACTCGACGATCAACGGGACGACAGCTGAGGTGATACAGGTGATCGTAACAAGTGGTACATCAAATATCACATAAATCCCAAGAACGACATCTATTAACCTTGGCATAGTTTGAATAAATGGACATTATCTTTTTTTTTAACCGTTCCAAGGTGTTATTGATATTATTTATTCAATATCGGAGAAGCACACAACAATGCAGTTAGTAATGCGGCTTGAATATACAATATTCGGGATGGCATCCGTCATGGCTTAGCTATCAGTCGTACACAAAGCGTTCGAGCTCATATCGTTTGCACTCGGCGCGCCATGTACATCACGCACACTGCCATTTGCATTTTTGTAACAAAGTTCCCTTTTTCACAACAGTTCGAAATTGATATATAAATAATACCTTTATGCAGTCGAAATGATGGAACTGTGGTCCACAGCAATCCGTATAAATAACGGAGTGCATGGAGATTTTACCATCCACTCGGTCCATGCAGATACAGCATTCATGAGCTATACTAATCATCTTCTGAAAAGGAATTTGAGAATTTGAAAGGCAATACCGTAAATTGAACAGTGAGTGGGTCCATAAGTAAAAATGGGAGGTTCAAGACCAACTATCATTTCTCAATTTAAAATAGGACTACCAACATATCACGCCTTATACTTATGGAAGCACATAGTGAGGATCCATTGACAATCTGACGCCTGACAATCCATCTATATTCAAAATTAGACCCATCATCAGCCGTTTGGGCGGACTGGCGGATAGCATAGCATGGTTTCTAACTCTACTACATCACAGATGCTAAACCGCATTTCAGTCCATCTGACAATTACTCGGTTATTCTTGAACCGCCTACGTAATGCGTATCCAAACAACGAGTACGTAATGGAGTCATTCAACGTCAACACTTTCTCATTAGAAACCGAGTTTCATGATCCTCGACAAAAACGATGGACACCTTTCTGTATAAATTACAGGAAAAAGAAAGTATCCTAAATTTGTAAGCAGAATTTTTGCCAAAAAAAAATTAGCCGGAATGCGATACTACGGTTGGAAAGAAAGTTCTGGTGCACTTCAATAAGCATAAGATAACTGCCATGCACATCATGAGAATATTACAGTGCCTTAAGTGGGATTTTCCCAATGAAGGCGTAGATATTATTCACATTTATTTTCACTTTGTTACGAGCCTCCGCCATGCCTAACGATACAATCGAAGTTCGTGTTTTTAATGCAGCAGGACAACGTCAGACGCCTACTGCTAAAGAAATAAAGAAAGGTTTGATGAATTGGGCGGAGTCGAGGCTTTGCCGCATCCCGCCTAGGGTCTAGATGGCGTCCAATCTGACTTTCGCCTCTTTTAATCGGTGTAACAGTTTTTGGAGGATCGCCGTTCTGAATCGCTTGACAAAGAAGCATGTCAAGAATTCTCTAATTCGAAGTCAAAGGTCGACTTTGGCCAGATCCTAAACTCGGCAAACGACAGCAGAAAGTCGTAGAAATGATAGCCCTTAGTTCAAAGAATACTTATTACTGTTTTTGTTTGAACGTCATTCATAAATTTTCAATTTCCTGCAAGTGCCCCAGAACATCTTACAGCCTAATAGTAAGCATTTCTTTAGCTTAAAATTTAACATTTATTCATCGATCCATATACACGACCCATTATAACAATCTAGTGCAAAAACCCCAAGACTTCGATCATTCTATTCGTTTCCTCACATTTATCCTCCACATATGTCTTCCGCATCTCACGTGCTGTTCTGACTTTGCTTGAGAATCTCGTTCTTCATGAAGTCGTAGAATGATAGCCGAAACAATTTCTGTTTCAATCCCAGAGAAAGTCAGGCAATGTTTTTCCTAAAGTTTTTGCTGACTGATTGCAAGAAAGCGCTGGGGAGAGGAACTAGCGCCTTGCCTTTTATCATTCTTCCTGATACACTATCAGCAGATCCACCCTATTCTCTTTGCTATTTCGATCAAATAAGCTGAATAGAAGCGCTTGAATTTTCTCTTGTCTAGGCCTGAGTGATGGACATAAGGCAACGAGTGTGTTAGTAAATAATGTGGTATTCCAACCTCTTTTATGTGGGTAGGGTAGCGCTGTGCTCAGTGATGCAGTGTATGGAAAAGCAATGGAATAAACAGAGCGCTGATTCTTATCCCCTTCAACACTTCCCTGCGACCAATAAACTAACTCCTTAAAGATCGCCTTAGCTCGGCTGCCTTCGGGTTTGCAAGGAGAATCTTCTCGACCAGTATTCTATAACATTTATAGAGAAGGCGAAAGCTTCAAGCAACAGCCGAAGCACCACATAAAACATTTGAAGGCTTTTGTAGAAAATGACTGCGAGAAAACCGATCAAATGTAAGAAGTGCTCAGAGATGCACATAGTGAATTCTGATAATAAGCTATGTGAACTGAGTAAGTGCGACTAGCCACGGCAGAAAGAGCCTTTAGATGCGATAGCACATTTGATAACTTTTGCCCGCTATCAAAATCTATAAGGATGAAAAAGTAGTATAATCATCCTATTCAAAACGCCTAATGGAAGCTTTGAAATCTACAGTGACATTGAACAAGAAACCAACACTTTCGGGACCGCGAACCCACCTCCTCTGGTAACTAACGCCCAACGTGGCGAATCGACGGCTGTTCGTGCTGTGGTCCATTGTGTCGGAAATCACAGTGTGCATGACTCCTCTCCGCCACTCGGTACAATGGCACGCTGCGAGCAGTTCGCGGTGACAAGTGCTTCCCGCCCATCAAAAGGAAATTTCCGATCCCCTACTATGACGCTTCTATAGTACTTTTAGTGCTATCTTTTTGTTTCAAGTACAATACGCTAAAATTCATGACATACCAAATCTCATATAGTAACATCACAACACAAGACTGCTTGATGCGCGATATTGTACAGAGTAGCAGAGAGGAGTGAGACATATAGTGGTTCTCCACCCGATTGACGGCGGCACGAAAAGCCGTCCAGCGTTCCCACACAAGGATCAGAGATACACAGATGGGTCGGCGGCTCTGTAAGGAGTAAACACTCTAAAATTCACTAAAGAAAAAGCCGGACATGGTGCATACTTATTGCTTTATGGTCAACTGATTTTAACGAATTCTGATAGTCTTACATAGGCTTAATGCTGCAAAACCAGCACACCTGTTTCAATAGTTCATGTTGAGGGAAAGTCCTTGCTTTCATTGTGTTAAAAGTACTTGGCGAATGCTTAGAACAAAAGCACCTGAATGAAACTTTGTTCAGACAAGACCATTCATAAGTATTGAGTGTTGCGCAGAAAGGCGACCTCAGAGGAGAGCTGAGCACGCATTTCATTCATATCTGAGCAGAGGAAATATCAAGGAGTGGTAGAAAAGCGATAGCCTCGTGCAGTGCAGTTGTAGCACATACCACGGATATGCGTGAAGGGAGCGTTTCACTCTCGCCTGGGCTCCATTTTTTTCGCAGCACTCTATACTCTTGCAAAAACTTCATAAAATCACACTACTGCACAGCAGTTAAAAACAGTTAGTTCAACCAAATCATTCATTTCTACACAAAGAGGAATCCAGTAGATCTCTAAATTCATGACGATCGTCATCAGAAAGGAACTAAGAATAAAAAAATACGCAGTAATGTGGAGTGATGAACAAAACTTTGTGTCAGGAGTAAACCGAACCAGCATTTCATCCCATCCAGGTGTGCGTGCTCTAACCCATTGCACTACCGACACCTGTTTTGCCACCACTTTTTTCACTCTTAAAACCGTTGACGGTTGGTTGCTAACAGATACACGCGTTGTAGCATAGAAAGAGTGGGGGTAAAATAGGCGTCGGTAGTGCAATGGGTTAGAGCGCGCGTCCTTGCGCAGGGTGAAATGCGGGATGAGTTTCGCCTAACAAAAAAAGTTCTGCAGATCACTGTACATTATTGGGTATATCTACAGCATTTACCACCACTAGCAACGGTCAAATACAAAGAATTCTAGAAAATAGTAAGTATGTAACCCACGTAAAATACTCGAAGTCCATATAGCATGTGAGACGAGTCACGCATGGAAAGTGAAACGCACTGTGACATCCTTTGACGGAGCAACCAACAAGTGCTCGTTTTTCTTTACATACTGTGTACGCCTATAATGTATTGGTAACAGAAGAAATACTAGATACAAAGGCTGATGACCCGTGTATCATCCTTTCCGGCGGTGTGTGCTCAGAAGTGCACTACTGGAGCACCTGTACAGTAATCACTTTTGTTACAACGTACACCGATTCTGTCATCAATCAGTCGTTATCGTTTTGGCCTGGCAAGCACAAAGGCTCCTGTTCTGCCATCACTCCATCTGTGATCCAAGGTTCGATTCTCTGGGGTCAATGCCCGATATGTGCTTGCCAAGCCGAACCGTTGACGATTGATTGATGATAGAATCAGTACCTTATAACATAAAGTGATAGCGGCACAGAAGCATTGGTAGTGGACTGCTTAGTACACGCCGCCAGAAAGGATGTAGACAATCATCTCCCGCCCAATGAGGCTCAGTTTTGATATCATTCAACATTTTTAATATATCTATGACATAATATCACAGCTAAAAAAGTGGTTACGTAATGATCTGTCGATTAACCGCTTGACTTCCGCAAAATGAGCGTGTCCGCCAGCGCGAGAACGACTCCACCTCTTCAGCCCGATTGGTCGCCGACTGCAACACTACTTTTCGCTGCAAAACCGCACTCGAACAGGTCAAAGACTTAGCTGCGGGTTTTGCAACGAAAGGTACTATTGTAGTTAGCGACCGAGGGAGCAGAGAATGCGCAATCACTTCCACGCTGGCGGGCACGCCCAGTTTGGGCCCGCGAAAGTCCACCCGCGATTTTTTTTGTTCAACGAAGCTTTTTTCCTTTGTTTCGGAAATTACTCCACGTTTCTCGTACAACTACGATGGAATATTATTTCCTCTATAAGTCAACTCACTTTTTGTCCATATATAACTCCTATGTGCAAAGAAAACTCCGAATGTAAAACATAATGTTATTTCCACAATTCAACCATCGATTTCACCAAAATTTGGGCTTTCGTATGAGTTCAGCGCACCAATCAAAAGCGATCCACAGACTTTAGATGAGCAAATCAGGTACACAGCGTGAGAAACGTAATTCTTTTTTTTTTGTGACAGTGTATTATAGAGGTTTTTTCGAAACCAAGCAAAGTGTTAGACTTTCTAAGATTCAAGCTCACGAATAGTTATTTGAAATACAAGCAAAAAACTTTGTTTAGCCAAATTCGCGTGCAGTCTTGCAATCAAAGCTGGTCCTGCAATCACCAAATAATCAATATAAAGGAGCTGGAGACCTTTTCACGATGGCGGATGCACCCAGTTGCGTTCGCGGAAGTCGATTGGTTGAATCTCGGCGATTTCAACACTGTGCTTAGCTTCTGCTTTTTTTAACGCGCTGTAGCAGGGGAGATAATATTATGTTTCACATTCAAAGTGCTTTGTTTGCACAGCGAGGAGCTGTGAATGGCTTCTAATTAGACACTACTGATATTTATTCAACAGCACAAATCACAGTGATTCCGGACTCAGATTTAATTTTTAAGGTCTTCATCGAGTGTTATAAGGCGAAAAGAGGATTACATTTCACGCTCGGAGTTTTCTGCCAATATAAGAGTTACATATGCTCAAAAAGTATATCAGCTTGTAAAGAAAATCAAGGGTTATGTAAATAACGAGAAAACGTGTAATTCTTTCTCCAAAACAAAAAATGAGATTTTCAAAACGGCGAAAATCGCGTGCCGTTCAAAAAAAATAACTTAACTGCCGTCTACAAAGGGTTAATGGACGGAGATGACAATTCATTTATGACCGCAGGATGCAGGCTTCAAAAGGAGTTCAGGCAGCATTACATATGACGAATCTTCAAATTTACCAGTAGTTGTTCTCGCAGAAATGATTCATTTATTTGGCCCAAATTCATATCAAACAGCTCCTTTCCTAGACGAGTAGGCTTGTCAACACTTATTATATCTGACGCCATAAACTAAAAAGGACTAAAAATCCATAAAACATCATTTCTTAAGTAGACAGAGATACGACTCACAATGCAAAGTTCAGGCACGGCGAAAAACACTAGCGAATCCGGACACCAAATGAGTCGCCCACAAGGAATATTTTTATCAGCCTCCAAGCAGAAAATACACAACGGTGGTCTCCTGATGATGAAAATTTCATCAAAAATATATAACTTGTGAATCTATAAGCAACCTGAAAATTGTATTGAGAAAGCGGCTACCGATGAAACGTCGAAATATTACACAAAGAAAAAAGTTTCTAAAGGTAAACTCACTATGAACAATATTACCAAGCTATTTTTTTTTCATCATATCATCGGCTAAAGCGGGTGTGATGCAGCAATCATAGGTGCACTGCGACACATTCGATTCTGAATTTAAGCTCACCATACATCAATTTCTCCGAAGACTGCGTCGATACATTGGTAGGTTACGGCAAGTCATTATAATGATCACTCAAGCATTCAGTGGGCCTAAACGATGTTACAAACGCAGTCAAATGGCTGCAAACTCCTCAGAGACTGACCAACGCCAAGAACTCTGTATGTCCTTTCATTACCACTAGGTAGAATGGTCAGAAATTAGATGCAACATAGACAGATCTTCACGCGTCGACATTTTTGGGGTTTTATCGAGACTCCACGGACCTCCCTCTTTGAGGGATCCCGCCCGGTTAGTCTCGAGGGCACGTGGCGCGTCCCCAGGTGGTGGATATGGGAATAAAACGCAAACCAAAAGCGACCGTGTGCTTCCCAGAGACGCAGGTGGATTCAGGGGACGAGCTCCCTGCTTCTGCAGCGCCGACTTGACAAAAACTCTATTTCTACGAGTCAAGTCGGCCAAAAGCCTGCAATGAAGCGGCTGGGAAGTACATGGGAGGCGGTTAGGAGTCGCCTCCAACAAATAAGCTCCTCCCGCTCCTCCGAGAGAGACTGCCAAGCTACTCGTGAGTACCCAGCCCCCACGTTTAGAGCCTGGCAAGCTACATGTTGGGTATCAAAATGCCAAAAAACAGTAACAAATATGATGCTCAGCGAATTCCTAGAGCGAGGAGGACCCACTGGGCTACTCTTGCACGCGATAGGGAAAGATGGAAGAGTTGCTGGTACCCGCTCGAGTCACTCGACGATCAACGGGACGACAGGTGATACAGGTGATCGAGACTAGAATAAGACGACTTTTGGCATTAGAGCATAAGCATAAAATTTTGACACCGTTCAATTACGCATTTTTTTGAGAACATTTTGGCTACAACTTGCCTATAATTTCTTAAGGATGGAGTTGTCTTGGGAACAGAATCGCTTGCTATTCATACAAGAATGGCGAGTAGGAGAAAGTGTTAGTGAAGCGGACAAGTTTCATGGAGTTTCAAGAATTGATATGGTTGTAGTAAGGAGGACCAGGAAGTGGCAGGTGGTTCAAAGGTGAAGAGAACAGTCTGGATGATCGGGTCGCAATCGGGCCATCCACAGAAACCTCCATTGAACTTGTGCTTCACTTCACTAACATTATCTCCCATGTGATTCGTGTATCAGTAGCGAGAAAATATGTTTCCAAGACAGTTCCATCTCAAAGTACGTATAGGCCAATTTTATACGAAATTGTTCTCGAGAAAATGCGCAATTGAACGATACTAAAATGGTGCAATTTTAATCACTTCAAGTCAATAGATTTGGTGTTTATTGCTCAGTTGCCAAAACTTATGGAACGGCTTATATATTCCGGTACAAAACGGCGCATTTCACCAATGCATAAATCGCAACCTTTTTTTACAAGCCTAGTGGTTCACCAGTCGGCAATGAGCCACCTTCAGTACATGCATAAAAAGTGGATCCTGAAGACTAAGGAGAAAAAGGAATCAAAGATAGAAAAAAATAAAAGAAAAATATAGAGAACGTACTTGTTATCAAGGCGAAGAAGCGGAAAGGAGACCTTTTGAGTCGATATGCTCACTCATTCCTTTTCGCTACTAGACTTAAAGTTTTCTAAAATTAGATCGCATGACTTTTCCTCTCACCTAGAACAACGACCGCGAAGTTAGTGAACATATCAATATTCGACTTAACATTGCTGGCACTTTAAGATATGAGATGTCATGAGAATAAGAATTAAATTAAAAAAATTGGGGATTAATCGTACGATAAGGTTCCAAATTACCACAAATTATGTATGCTAACACAGAAAATGATTAAGTATGGAAGGATTATGCTCTCAACGTTGGTCAATCTCCGAAACATGCGCATGCACTCGCCAATCCTTTACTCAGTTCAAGGTGATTGGATGCACATATGATTTTTACAATGACTCGCGGTGGCTCACCGGTTGCATCAAGTCAGTGTTGCTTATCATCTGAGACAAGTGTGGGATTAGTCTGGCATCAATTTACCGATCCCATGGGCAGAGAGCGCATGTGGCGCAGTGGTTAGAGGTGCTCTGCGTCGCACGCGAGGTCAATGGCTCGATCTCACACTTATGGCTCACCAAGCCATCCATCCCTCCAGGCTCGGTAAATTGGTCCCAGACTGGTCTCAAACTTGTCTGGAGGATAAGCAGCACTGACTCGATTCAGCGGGAGGCCACCGCGACTCATTATAAAGGCCAGATATGCACTCAATCACCTCGAACGAAGTTAAAAATTGATGACGAATGCATGGCGCATCGCTCAGGAATTGACCAACGTTGAAAGCTTTACCCATTATTCTTTTATGGGGATAGATGGCTTGGCGAGCCATGCGCGCAAAATCGAACCATCGGCCCTGTGTGCGGCTCAGAGCACCTCTAATCACTGAGCCACACGCACTCCTTAATTATAAATGAAAATGAGGTGTAAAAAGATATGACAGTTAAACTAGTCAGATTAGCTGACAGCTTGACAGATAGTTCATATTGATGAGTGATAATAACGCGGGTGTCCTCGGTAGTGCAGTGGTGGAACGTGTCACCTCTAGGAGGGTAAGACGCGGGTTTGACCGCTTGAGGTCTAATTTCAGCGTACTAATCAATATCCTTGGATGTATTCACAACACCACAATAATGCTAGAAAACAGTAAACCAAAGATTTCTCATAAATAAAGTCGGCGCATGTGAGGCAGTGGTTAGAGATGCTCTGCATCGCACACAAGACCGAGATTGGACCTCGCCCTCATGGTTCACCGTGCCATCCATTTTTCTAGGGTAAGTAAATTGGTACCAGATTGGCTCCAGTCTTGTCTGGCAGGATAAGCAGCATTGACTCGATACAGCGGACCACCGTGAGTCATTGTAATAGCCAGATATGCATTCAGTAACTTTGAACAAAGTTGAAAATAGATGGCGAATGCATGGCGCATTTCTCAGGGACTGATCAACGCTAAGAGTATTATCCTTCATCCCTTTTGTGAAATCAGGTAACCAAAGTTGATCGGTTTTTCAAGTAGCTCGCGATTTTCGTTATTTCATAAGGATTTGTTTTTACGTTTCAGAAAAAACTTCACTGAAGAATGAGTGGTGGCGAAGCGGTGGCCTCTTAGCTCACGCCCTCAGTATGAGTGAAGAGCGGTTTCAACTTCCGTTTGAGGTTGAATTTTCGCTTCCAACTCTAATCCCTTAGATGTATTCGAAAAATCATAGCACTACCAAGAAGCAGTAAAAGCATTAGAAATCTTGAGATTTACATAAGCACTATGACTGTCACCTTATGGCTTTATAAAGCGATAAGACCGAACCTGCTCAAGGTTGGTGGCTGATAGCTATGATAAGGAAATATTGAAGAACTGAGTGGTGAATGAGCGGTAATCTTAGTGGTGCAATGGTAGCACGCGCCTCCGGTATAGGTGGTCGGAATTTTGCTTATCACTCAATTTCTTAGATGTATTTGGGCACCATAACAATGCGAAAAATTGTTAAAAGTATAGAAAATTCTGAGAAGAACCCAAGAGTTTTTTCTACTAATTTGATAATCCACTAATACCTCGGTACGCTCATCAAAGCTTTCGTGCATGTTCAATTTTCAAATGCAAGGAATATTCCGATTGTGGAACGTAAATTTGCTTTGACGCAAATAACGCGTTATGGAGACCGTCCTAAAAACGGATTTCCGCTTCGTTATGGCTAACACTTGTGCCTTCGAATCATTAATGGTATGGCCTACTGAGCGTAAACGTGAACGCCGAAAAATTCACGCTCAACGAAACGAACATCTTGGAATAGTCCAGCTACGTCCATTGAGGTCTTGAAGTCGACATGACGAAAGACCTCCCTACAAAGTTGAGCAGGGAGAGACGAGCGGCTTACAAACGTTTAAGAGCATTGAAGATGTGGTGAAGAAAACGAAGAAAATCTGACTTCGCGCTCATCTTTTGAACTCCACGCTTATCCCTGCCCTAATGTAAGTTGCAAAAATCTAATCGCTACTCAAGTAGGACGAATGATTACTTGGCGTTATTGAACACGCAGTCGAAAGGTCGTTGATAGGAGCATCTCGCAAGTAATATAAAGGATCCGATGTTGCGACCTACGTCAAAATCGAAAATTTAAGACGACGTTTTACATTCCAAGATATCGAAAATAAGGTGGACCAGACACGTGATGAGCTTCAACGAAAGCCGATGGACGAGAGTCATTACCGACTGGATTCCTCGGACATCAAACGTTCTACAGGAATACCACCGATCCGTTGGTTCGATTTCTTCACGAATGCAGTAAAAAAAAGATATGATGCTCAGCGAATCCCTGGAACGAGGAGGAACCACTGGGCTACTCTTGCACGCGATAGGGAAAAATGGAAGTGTTGCTGGTACCTGCTCGAGTCAATCGACGATCAGCGGGACGACAGGTGATACAGGTGGAAATAATTAGAACAGAAAAACTCCATCTAGAGAAAAGAAAGAATTCGAAAAGCTGACGGCCACAATGGTTTTCACCGCCCGTGAAAGAATAATAGTCATTGTTGCTGTTGATGGGCATACGGGAGTGTTGATAGAGTATAGCTTCTATGGCCTTAAGTGGTGCGCGATAGATTCTCCTGTTCAAATCTCGAATCTCCCCATTAAAAAACCGTTTAATTAATGCCTTTTTTCCCTATTAAAAATTTGCATCAGTCTTACACAGATGGTCGTAATTATCGTATAATTATTTGCTTTCTATGTCGAGCCTGATCGGCATATCGGTCCTGGTAGGAATACATTATCAAGATCTGTGAAAATGGATGAATTGCAACTTGAAAAATCTTACCGCTCGTTTTGAGTGTTTTCTTAAGACCACGCTCAAATTTCGACGTGTCTGATGCTTATTTCTGAGCCATGCATGTGGGTTGTTATGGGCAACTTATACAGCCCAATACACGTGTTTCGGCCCTAACCGCCTGATCAGTTGGGGCTGGATTATCCACAGAGAACTCGCTGAGAAGAAAGCACTGCCCAGGTGATGATGTTTTCAAGACCGAAACACGTGTATTGGGCTCCATAAGTTGCCCATAACAAGCCATGTGCATGGATCGAGAATGATTATTGGGCATGCAAGCTGAAAACAATAAAAATATTGAGATTTGCAGAAAACTGCTATACCTTCTGCTCCATGGAGGTAGATACGAGCCATTTCTTCTTCAATACTCCTATTTTTGTTCTGCGTCAGCTTGTAGAACCATCTTTCCGGATTGGAAATCAGTTCTTTCTCCTCAACGAGGAGCAGATTAGCATAGATATCGCTGACTGCCATAATACCGTTGTATGCGCAGAGATCCTTTTCTATCACTGACTGCTGAATATAAGAGAAGACGAGATATAAAGACAAAAAGAAATATTAGGAAAGAGAGAGAGAGAGAGAGAGACGGAGCGAGAGAATTTCTCGCTTGGGTGATTGCTAGCGCTTAACAGATCAAGACGCTAACCTGGCCGGGACGGCAGTTGATCGATTGCGTAGCGTGACTAAAATGTGGCACATGTTTTTCGTTGTCTGAATAGTTTCTTTTTCGGTTCAAAAATGGAAACCTTCAAGCTTTCAATTATGCGCTTTGTGTATGTAAAACTCTCAAAAACGAAGAAAAATGAAAGCAAAATGTGATCTTCGCCTCGCTGTTATAGCGTTATATGAAGACTCACCTAAAAACCCTATTTCAGTTTTAGACTCAAGACGATTCACGCTATCAAGTCATAAATCTATTGAAAATTCATCGACAAACTCCAGCTAAGCCAAAAAAGAAGTGTGCGCCATGTGCAAAAACACCCAGAAGGCTTTTTCAGAAGCTAAGAACAGTGCTTGAATCTACTAGATTTAGGCTTTGTAATAACTACTAAAATTCCAGGAAAAAATCCCACCCAGCAGAAAAAGGCCGTCCAAAGATTATGTATCCGCAGAAGTGCACGTCGTCTTGAACGAGTACCTGTAGATCGACTCTTAGTGCTCAGCCCCTCCCCAACCTCTGGTGTTGTTTCTAAAAATACTTTTAGCATTCAGTTCGTTTCTCGTCTTTTTCTCAAACGCCATGGACTACTGGTTGAGCACGCCTAATTGCAATCTCAACAAAGTCTGGCTGCAGCGTGAGGGCGTCTGCTGTTGACTGCAGGAGAGTGTTGGGAGGTGGAGATCAGTCCGTGTTGCGCCCGTCACGAGCATTACAACCATTCGCCCAAGGCTCTCCGCTTGATATTTGTTGCAAGGTATGAAAACTCTGAAAAAAAGAACAAACAAAAACAACACAAAGCCCGAGTCGAGCTCACAGCACAGATATACTTCTACAATCTGATCAAAAGGATGTGAATAATCAAAACATGAAAAGGAAGTTATATAGTGAGGGGGGAGGGGGAAGGACGTTCGCCGAGTGATTGTAGGGCTAATCGTGGCGCGCAAGGGCGATTCCCACGCCCTAACACTTCGGCAGTCAGCAAGGAACGCCCGTGAAACGCCACCACAGCCAGGCTATCTCCGAGATTAGAAGAAGACGTACTCATGCAGGATACTAGTCCATAGAAAAGCGCCAAATGAATATTCGATCCCATTCGCTAAGCAAGTACTTCTCATAAGAGGGTTGGTAATCATCGAAGGCTTTAGTCACTGGATAAAGGCGTACGCGGTAGGTTATTCTTAGAACGTTTTTCTTTGGCGTTGTTACAAAAGGAAAACGTTTGTATTTCACGTACGCGTATTTTTCCCGGGGAACGGAGCCCTTTCTCTAGGCCTTTAGTGATCATTCGATTACGTAGGATTCGAGATTCCAATGCTGCAGTCATTTTCTGGAAATAGCGCTCCTCTGCAATGTAGCAGGAAAAATAGCACGGCTTCACACATTTCACTTACTAGTTTACAGACTAATTTACGAGCGGTGTTGGGCCGCAGATTCGGTGCGGCGGACTACCACGATCAATCGATCGACGCACAGGAGAAGTGCATTTTTCTCCTTCGACTAGCAATTTTTTCTCCGCTTTGAAAGAAATCTCAGATCAAACGTATAATTCTGATAGACTGGCCTTCTTCTACACGTTCATTGGCTCGATAATCGATGATTGAGTCATAGTCAGTGGCCATGGCAGCCCAGCCCGCACGTGTTTCGCGCACGTTCCCCGTTGCTTTAGCGCGGAAATTCGACTTATTACCAGCTGCGGCGCAGCTTGTATCATCTGCTGTTTTAGAGAAACGGTAGTCTCAGAATATAAGCGCAGCGTTCCAATTAAATTCGATTTTGCAATTGAATGATTAACAATGCTCCAGGGGGAGAAGTTAAGCAACAAATATGCGTGTTTGAAGCGAAATTTCCTACTGTAGCAACGTTAGAAAATGCGAAACCGGCAACGTAGGGTCGTAATCTCAAGTCTCAGCTTTCGAATAATTACTTACACTCCTATAAAAAGATCCTTGCCAGCGAATAAGATCAGTTTTTCATCTGTTCCTTCCTAATCAAAAAACCTTGCAATCCATGAGTAGCTCTCGATTCGAGTGAGCAAAAATAGCTTTTCGTAGAAAAATAGGTAGCGCAGATAATCCCACAGACATAGGCAGATTATAGTAAAGATTTTGGAAAGGGAAAGCATTAATACATATAAATCAATATTTGCATCACCTCTTTTAGGGACCGCTTTGGCGGGTGGTAGATAACCTTCGGCGTAAGAGTCGCTCAATCTTGCCACCAGTCATGCTCAACCTTTTCTGGAGGTCGAGGTGCGATAATCGCCTGATCTGCTAAAGGAGAAAAAAGGTGCAGATTGACCACGGCCATATCACACACTGCAAAGCATTTATGTGCGCCTTGACTACAAGTCTTCAGTATTACTCACCGGTGATTACGAAGACGTCCCGTCACGTCGGCAAACGTCGATCGGACCGACCGCCGTCTGCCAGCAGATTTCACTGGAATGAGTTCGAAGAATTATAGAACTTGTTTTAAGCCGTCATTATAGGCACATCGTGTGTATTTACGGACTACTACGTGCGCTCTCACCTCGTCGTGCCCTGTAAGAGCGCCTAGCTCTAGATTTTCTTATCATTTTCGCCTTCGCTTGCTTTCTAGTTCTGTTGGATTGCTTTTATGCCGATTGTATATTGTAGTATAATAATAATGTAGAGCAAGGCTATATATTATTACGCATTTTCGAAACATTTGGTAGTAGAACAATTAACACCAAATATTCTGACCCGTAATTAATTAAAAATGCTAAACAACACTATTCGCTCAAAAACTGCTCCGTCATCATTCATCACCGTTGACGAAAAGTGAGGGGTCTTTTTTGAAAGCCAAGTTAATGGTCGTCACGACGCCAACGAGCAACTGCAGCTCCGCGCTCGAAATGATTTGTACGAAACGCTGCGCCCATCATCGTTTAAGAGCGGAGCGAGCCAATCACTTTAACTCGCTACCAGCCGACAAGACGATCAACGTCAACCGCTGCTGTGAGCACTTAGATCGCCGCAATCGGGTTCTGTCACATCGACGTCGCCGAGATCTCATCATGGCTTTGCGACAACGCGCGCCTGCATGTCGGCAGATTTACGAGGAAGAAGTTGCTCAAACTGGGCTGAGAGTTGCTGGATCATCAGCGTACAGTCCAGACTTATCGCCGTCTGACTACCATATCGTCTTCCAGCAGCTGTGGCCAATTCCTGAGAAAAGCCAGTTCTGTAACGTCAATCACTTGCGTCGAAGACTCTAAGCATACTTTGAATCAAAGGATGACGATTTCTATGAGCGCGGTATTTATTTGCTGCCTGAAAGATGGCAGGTATGTGTTCAGCCTGATGGTGCACATTTTAAATAGAGCTGCTAAGCAATTTAAACTGATTCTGGTTAACATATTTGGTGTTTTCTGCTCCAATGCCAAAACTTGTGAGAAACAATAGACAGCGGGATGTGTATTGTGCAGACCCGGACGCGATAGATGTGAGACAGAATTTTATTTACGATGCTATGCCGCTGAATGTTTTTTTTTCTGGAAGCCAAGTACACCGATGAAATTCTTACGACTTCAGCAATCGAATGCCTATGGAGTTCTAGAAGAACGCTTCTTATGAAGGAGCTGAAACAATATGAGGAAAACGGAAATGCTTCAACCTTTTCTACTAACAACAACACCATCAACAATGTCCAAAGAAACTACGGTTTAATCTAAAAGAGCACTCCTTCGACAAACAGTTGAAGATAATCTGTCGTTCTGCTTAATGATGAAGATAGAGGCGAAACATTCTATACGGATCGCGAAAGTTCATTAGAGAAGACCGTTCATTCTTATGTTCATCAATGGAGTTTTTTAACGCGAAAGCTGGACTTAGGAAAACACCCGAAGAAAGTCCGATTGGGGTCTATGGCTCAATTAATAAGGTTAGAACAGTGTAAGAGACTATTAAAGTTTATCATAGCCACAAACATTAATTACGACAAGCGACAGTTTCGAAAGCCCAACTTCCAGCGATGGAGGTATGAATTTCTCAGTGGAGAGTAGAACAGTAAAATAAATCGCACCTTGGTGAGTCAAGGGCTATGCCTAAACGATGTCATTGTTGTTCCCATATTCGAAACAGAGAGAGACTATCGTTCCCTTTGTGAAACGTTAACTTTTCCGTGAAAAGAAGAGAAAGCCGCCAAATTTGAGGAATGAGACCATGGACCACATCCACATAGTTGCAAGACTCGTTGAAGCCTCGCAATGTTCACTTTATTCACTGCCACACTCGAAAACGTCATATGAACTTTACAATGGGTTAACATCGGAGTTAAAATCAACGGCCGACAATTGAACATTTTTTGCTTCGCTGATTACTTCGCCCTTATGACACAAAGTGCCAGACGGCCGGAAATGCTGGTCGATTTCGAGAGCGCCTGCAAAAAGATTGAAATCGAAGTTTTGATTTATCAGTGTTCAAAAATTAAGAGATGAGTTTTATACTTTATGGTATCAGAAAGAAAGAGGGTCAAGGAAGCAATGCCCTTTAACGAGAACCGATGAACGAGAGCTGTTACCCACTGCATTTCTCTTGATGCCAAGTGCTTCGCACAAAGACCACCCACCCGATTATCCGATTCCATCTAACTGTAGAATGAACATATGATGCCCAACAAATTCCTAAAGAGAGAGCGAATCATCGTTTAACTGTGTTCATTACTACCTCAACATCGAGGACTTTCGTACAAATAAATCGCCGAGTATGAAACTCAATGTTATTCGTCGCCTCTACAGAGCAATAGAGTGTCCTCTCAGAAAACCTATGAAATTATAAAATCGCCAAGATATTACATATCAAATGATTAGCAAAAGTTTGAAAAAAGCTGAAAAGATGCTGCCCTCAGAGGGTTGAAAAAATGATTGCAGTTGAAGGAATCGCACCAATAATTAGGCTTTAACATTGCCACATCTCATTCGAAATATTTGCTGAAGGATTAGAATTGTAGCGAAAGACGCTGCCAGTACAATTGACGAGTCGAGGGCAAAAGTTCATTTACCATATTTTGCAGTTCATGGCACTTTGAAAACAGTGTTTCCTCGGAATATGGTGACGAATCAATGGCTATTTAGATTAGTACATAATAATTTAGCACACACTTTTTGTTCGTTCCTTCTCTGCGAACATGTGGTGAGAGTGGAAATCCGTCTTTGTGCGCAGACGGAGATCTTGCTATGGGCGTTGTACACTCTGGAACATTCAAACTTCATCAAAGTCCTTGCTATACAATTCTCAAAAATTGGAATACGCATTCGTAATCTTGGACGACATCCCTGCGTCATCGAGGGTGGAAGCAGCAGATTGTGCTATGGTCTACTTGACTTTTTGGCTAATAAAAGTATCAAAGATAGATCCAACACAAATTCTGTGCAATTTTGTGATGCCTCAACGATATAAGTCTGTCGAAATTAGAGTAAGATACTCAAAGAGGCACTTTATCACGTCACTGATTTTGGCAACGTGTTTTTCTGCCAGAGAATATTGCAGCGACTCAAGAGTCATAATCACTTTGAGCAGCATCTTGGCCATACGGTGAGACAGTCAAACATTTCCGCTCTGGCTCTTCAATCTTTCGCAAAGTCAGACGCGCAGTATGTGGACAAGCGCTATCTTGGCGCCACTTCATAAAGCTGTCGCCGTCGATTTTGACAAAGCTTTGTACATACGCGGTCAAGTTGAAGCGAATATTAAAGTAGTTCGTGAATCAACCGCCTTGTGCTTATGTGCTTTACATAAGTCTTGTGTCTCTTCGGTGGCAAAGTGACCTATCATTTTAGAGTGTTGTACGGTAGCATAAAATAAGATGGCTTACATATTTAAATCTGCTGATCAGTAAAATGACTGTAAACATTGTTGTCCACTGTCTCAAATTATATGCAACTATTGCAATTGTTACAATTATCATCGACAGATCGGTAGAATGCGGAATTGTCTACATTAGGCAAGAATAGTGAAACAAATCAATAATCTGGCACCACAAGGTCCAAGCAGCCGTGAGCCGATATCGAAATTTTGAAAACGCACGAAGTATTGGTAGTCCTTCCTCAACCCTCATACAGTGACTCCTACAGCACATAATGTCTTTTTACCACACTTGAGACAGTAGAAGTACTATGTTCGACGTATCCGTAACTTCACGCCGGGGAAGCCCAGATTTCTGCAACTACCACCTTTTTGAAGCGATTTTTCAAACCCCTTGACACGTTTTCGAACCTTTCTTATTTCGTAAGCCTACGGCAAAGTGGCAATTTACAGACTGAACATCGACGCGTTTTTATTGACTACTGATTTGTATGTAAATGCAGATTTCAAGATGCGCCTTCAGCTTTGTTACAATGATACGAGCTGAATCTCAATCAGCGAGAACAAATTGAGTGTATTCGCAAATGTTTGAGAACAACTTGGGGAATTTGAATTCGAGAAAATGAAATAACACTGAGCTAAAATTTTATGAGCTGACTAATAATATGAATGCTGTCAAAAATTGAGATTGGAATGAAATGTAGAGAAGATAACTGAAAATGGTACCATGATCAAAAAATAAAACCTGTGCCAGCACTTATGAGATGGTTTAGTAAAACTCACCTCTCGCTCTCCTCATGAGCGCCACGGACTTCCTCTTGTTGATTTGTTTCAATCTGAATCAGTTGCCTTTTTAGTAAAATGTGCATAGTAGGAGAAAAAAAAACAACGCATAAATATTCTAACGGACAACTAAAAAAGATGAAAAGGTCCTTATATGTTCAATGTATGGCCGCATAGAAACGACATTATCCGCCAGTCGGAATCTTCACCCATCCCACTCCACAGAATAAGAAAAAACACATTTTCGAGTGTGTTAGACAATTTTGTTTCTCCTACTCACGGTCTCAGAACACAAGCACAGTGTTGGTATGTTCAAATCTTACGCTATCGAATGTTTACTAGTAGTTCATGGAAGGGCTTCTCTTGCTAAAAAAATGTATTTAAAACACAATGTTTTAATTTCCTTGAAACGTTATGAAAAAGACTTTTGTAAGATATGGCCTTGTACCGCGGTAGACAGAAAGCCTTTCAATTATTATTAACACTTTTATAAGGAATGCTCGCCCAGCGGACAGGGTCGAAAATTAATTGGCGGCCCTCTAACATATAAGCACCAATCTAATTCTCTCAACATTTAGAATATAAATACGCAGAAGGAAAAACTGTTACATCAATAAGAAACTAGTCATAGTAATCAGTTTTTCTGACTACGAGGGAATAAATAAAAAATCAACCTCATTCCCTGCAGATGAAATCTTCATAGATAACTCTTTGATAAGCTGGCATTTCGGGCTAGAGTTCCATGTCGTCAGCTTTTCAAGAATCCTTTTATAATGCTGTGATCTCCACACAAAACCAGCACATAGTCCTCGACGGACGAAGCTCTTTCTTTGAGCTGTTGGCAGTCACAAGATAGCGTAGTGCTTCCTGATGAAAATGTTGTGCTTTGATAGCAAAAAAGCCGTTCTTTGAAATTCAGCAGATAAAATAAGTCGAATTCCATGTGTGAGAAAGACGATCAGGAGCCATTTCGTGTCGCGGTAGGTGTGGCGGCCACGTGACTGTTGACGCAACACTCCACGACGCGTTCATAGACCCTATAATCGATGATTGCGTCAGAGTCACTGGGCGCTGCAGCCAAACGCGCACGTGAGTCGCGCAGGACCCTGTCGCTCTCACTTGAGAATTCTGCTTATTACCAGCTTCCCAGCAGCTTACTTTGTCTGCTACATTTCAGATAAACGGTCTTCTCATAATATAAGCACAGCGTTCTAATTAAATTTGAATGTGGCACCGAATGATTACTAATAGTCCAAAGAGAGAGCTCTGTTCGGCGAGAAATATGCGTGTTTGAAGCCAAAGAGTCTTCTCCTGAAGCAATGTCAAAAAGTCTTTTTTGAGACCAGGAGGCGTGGTGCTGTCGTATCAAGTCTCAGGTTTCAAATGATTACTAACACTTATATGAAAGGTTTCTCACCAGCGAATGAGATCAATCTTCCATTTGTTTCCTCCTAATTAAAGATACCACGGACCTCCCTGAGGGATCCCGCCCGCTTAGTCGCGAGGGCACGTGGCCGTCCCCACGTGGTAAATAGGGGAACAAAACGCGAACCAAAAGCGACCATGTGCTTCCCAGAGACGCAGGTAGATTCAGGAGACGAGCTTCCTGCTTCTGCAACGCCGACTTGACAAAAACTCTATTTCTACGAGTCAAGTCGGCCAAAAGCCTGCAATCAAGCGGCTGAGATGTACATGAGAGGCGGTTAGGAGTCGCCTCCAACAAATAAGCTCCTCCCGCTCCTCCGAGAGAGACTGGCAAGCTACTCGTGAGTACCCAGCCCCTATGTTTAGAGCCTGGCGAGCTATACGTTGTGATATCAAAATGCCAAAAACAGCAACAACTATGGGCTTCATTCTTCTGAGCACGAAGGAGCACCAGGTACGGCAGCGCCAGGTAGGACGAGTACGGAGAGGCTGCTAAAATCTCAGAGCCGAACTAGGCTGTCAAGATCGAAACGGACTAGAATGACGATCTGTACCTACAGTGCAAGAACCCTTGCTCACCAATCCGCTGTAGAAGACCTATTGATTCAAGCAAGAAGAATAAGGTACGACGTCACTGGCCTGCCTGAGACGAGAAGGCGTCATCCTTTTCACACTGTTTATGACACCGTAGAAGAGCTGTTCCTTGGTACATGCGATCGCAGATGTGTCGGCGGCATTGGCGTTCTCGTCAAATCGAAATTGACCGTGAACATTGATTCGTTCGAACAACTAACAACCCGTATCGGAAGATTACGGTTGAAACGACGTGGTTCTATGCTGGCTTGGACCATCTTCGTTGCTTACGCACCAGCATCAAGCTATGACGAAGACGAAGTCGAAGCGCTCTATACGGACCTCGAAAAATTCTTCAGAGAAGATCATACATTCTTCAAGGTCACTGTCTGAGATTTCAACGCAAAGACTGGACCTAGAAGAACGTCTGAAGAACATCACATAGGGAACCACGGACTAGAATAGAATGAACAGGGTAAGAGGTTATCTGAGTTTATCATGACGACTCAAACCGTCCATGCTAACTCGCATTTCCAAAAGCCTCCTTCTCAGCGATGGACGTGGGAGTCTCCCAATGGAGAGCACCGTAATGAGATAGATCACATCATAGTAAATCGGAGGTTTTGCCTGACCAACTTCGCTGTTGTTCCTGAGTTCCACACGGGATCAGACCATCGCCTCCTTCGAGCAACGTTCCGATTTTTGAGGAGAGGAGAGAAAGCCTCTAAACTCAAACAACAAAGTCCCAGAACTGCCATAAACTGGGATGTATTCAAATCATTAGTCGGCTCATGGAACATACCGTTGTCGACAATATCGACGAAGAATACGATCGACTCGTTGAATATCTTCACGCTTAGCGCTATAAAAGCCGAGAGTCCTAAGGTCACGAAGAGACGCTTCAATCGCACGAGTTGCAGGAAACCGAAACTTTAGGTCCGAACTTGCGAAACGTTGCAGAGAAGCGAAAAAAGAAGACCTCAAAGAGAGAAGAGTCAGTAGTTATGGCAGAAGCTGCAGAAGCTGGGAAAAGCATTAGCAAAGCCCAGCGAGGCTTCGCCAACTATAAGACCAAGATGATTGCACTCCGATACCCTGACGGGACACTGACAGCTTCCAGAAGGGCTATGGAGAAAATCATCCACTAATACTACTCGGATCTCTTCGCTAGCCATGTTCTCTTACCGTCATATAAATTGAAAGAGGACGAATATGTCGTTCCACCGGTCCTTCCTTCCGAAATCCGACATGCTACATCGTCGATGAAAAACAGAACAACACCCGGTCCAGACAGGATTAGACCAGAACACCTGAAGAACCTACCGCCAGTTCTCATCAACACCCTGGCTCGGCTCTTCACTCGCTACCTGTCAGAATGCAAGGTCCTTATTCAGTGGAAAACCAGCAAGACCGTATTGTTGTTCAAAAAGAGAGACCTTCACGACATAGGCAATTATCGCCCAATCTGCTTGCTGTCCGTTGTCTATAAACTCTTTACTCGAGTCATCCTGAACAGGATTGACAGAACACTGGACGAAGGACAGCCATGTGAACAAGCAGGGTTCAGAAAAGGATTCAGTACCATAGACCACATCCACACGATTATAGATAACGTTTGTGGAATGATTGGTCATCAACTAAGTCTAACGAAAGCGATGTTTATGAGGAGCGGATGGGTTCTAAATGCCCCACTCATGCCCAACGGAACGACAATCTCCAAATGCTCCAGTTACCCCTATTCTAGGTCGAGAAATCAGCGTAATCAACGACCTAGCTCCAGAGTTGAGCAGGAGGAAACGAGCGGGTTGAGGAACGTTAAAGAGGATCGAAGATGTAGTGAAGAGGACAAAGAACATCCGATTCCGTGTCAACCTTTTCGACTCAACAATTATCTCTGTCCTAACGTATGCAGCAGAAACCTGGTCGCTACGTAAGCAGGATGAAAGATCACTTGGCGTTATCGAACGCCTAGTCGAAAGGTCGATGCTAGGAGTGTCCCGTATCTCGCAAATGAGAGAAAGGATCCAAAGATCCGACTTACGTCAACGATCGAAAATCAGAGACGCCTTTCTACACGCCAGGATGTCGAAAATAAGGTAGGCCGGACACGTGATGCGCTTCAACGACAACCGATGGACGAGAGCCATTACCGATTGAATTCCTCGGGACGTCAGGCGCTCTAAAGGCAGACCATTGATCTGTTGGCACCATTTTTTCACGAAAGCAATAGAATAAAGATATGATGCTCAGCTAGTCCCTAGAGCGAGGAGGACCCACGGGGCTACTCTTGCACGCGATAGGGAAAAATGGAAGTGTTACTGGTACCGCTCGAGTCACACGACGATCACAGGACGACAGGTGATACAGGTAAATTAAAGATAACCTAGTGATCAATAAGTAGCTCTTAACGTAAGACACATACAGCACAGCAAACGTAGGCAGGATAATCAGAGTGTTTTGCAAGCGTTTTGCTGAGTTCTCAAGCACCACATAGCCTTTTTTTTACTATATGAATCAAGATAAAGCGACGACACCGAAATAGCACAGTCATAGCTGAGTAACTTCGAATTACCACAGTAATTTTCACTAATAAAGGATAAAAAAGGATAAAGCTCTTGGGGCTGATCAATCCTTGAGGGATGTGTCATACATTCGACTTCAATTTTTAACTTCGTTTGAGGTGATTGAATGCATATCTGGCCTCTACAACGACAATGAATAAGGCTAGCGGAACAATTTAAGCGCATGTGGCGCAGTGGTTACAGGTGCTCTCCGTCACACACGAAGTCAATGATTCGATCTCGAACTCATGACTCACCAAGACATCCATCCCTCTGGGGTCGTAAACTTGGTACCAGACAGGTCTCAGATTTGTCTGGGAGGATAAGCAGCAATGACTCCGTTCAGCGGGAATTCACCGCGAGTCATTGTAAAGGCCAGATATGCATTTTCACTAATAGTTTGAAATATTTTCCTGCAGCAACTCCAACTCGAATTAATAAATGCGTGCATTTTTCTGACTCTATCGCTGTTCCTATTACTTCCCAGACCTAACGGTTAAAAACTATAGTTCACCATCTAACACCACTAAAAGTCCCTTCCACATTCTCTCTGAGCACATTTGTACTCTCGATTCATGAGGGCAAAAATGGCATTCGCAGAAAATTAAGTAGCATAAATTACCTCGTACACAAACGCAGATTAAACTGAAGCTTCCTAAAAGTGAAAGCAAAAACACACATAAATGAATGTTTCTTTCGCCTCTTTCAGCGATCCTAACATATGGCAGATCGCCTTCGGCGGACGAGTCGCCCAGCCTTGCCACTGGGCACTTATAGCCCTTTCTGAAGGTTGTGGTGAGAAAGTCGCTTGATCTGTTGAAGAAAAAAGACACAGATTAACTACGACCATATCACCCACTGCAGTGCATTTATGTCTATTTTGACTACAAAACTTCAGTATACTCACCGGTGATACGGAGACCGCCGTTTCTGCCAACGTCAACCGGACCGGCCATCATCTATTAGCACGTAGCACTGGAATGAGTTCGAAGAGTTATCAAGGTTGTTTCAAGCAGGCACTATAGGAATATCTTATGCAAACACGGACATTGCGCGCGCACTCAGTCATCTAGCCTGCGAGGGCGCTCGGCTCAAGATTTTCTCATCATCCTCCGCCTTCGTTTCCTTCTTGGTTCCATTGAATTTATTCTATGCCATTTGTTTAGTGTCGTATAATAATAATGTAGTCAAAATCTCTAGTATTTTTCCTGCATTTATCGCACTGTTATAATGATTGATATATCCCGAAAAAATTGAGTGGTGAGCAAAGACACGACCTCAAGAGGGAATCGAGCCTGCGTTTCGCCCACACCGAGGACGGATGACATGAAGATGTTGAAGAATGAGTGGTGGCGCAAATGTGCGCCGGTGGTGCAGTGGTAGTAGCACGCATCCCCGGTATGAAGTAAATGGAGGTTCAAGTCCCTCCTAAGGCCGTAATTTTGCTCACCACTCAATTCTCTTACGAATAATAATGTAGAGCAGGCCTATATATTATTAGAAATTCTCAAAAGCTTTGGTAGTAGGCAGTAAACACCAAATGTTTTGACCGGAACTAATCAAAATTGCCCAACAACACTATTCGCTCAAAAACTGCTCCGCCGTCGTTAATCACCGTTGACAAAAAGTGAGGGTTTTTTTTTGAATCAAAAATCAAGGCAATGCTCGTCACCAGGCCAACGAGGAGCTCCACTTCCACGTTCAAATTAGTTTATGCAAAAGACTATGCTCGTCATATTTTGGGACCGGAGCGGGTCGATTAACTCACTGGAATTTGCTGTTAGCCAGAAAGACGATCAACGTCAACCGCTATTGTGAGTACCTGGAACACAGCAATCGGGCTTCGTCACGCTGATGGCGCCAAAATCTCATCGCGGTTCAAGACAACGCAAGGCTACATGGTGCCAAATTGACGAGGAAGAAGATGTTTATCGTCATCTGACTATCATCTCTTCCAGCAGCTGCTGTCACTTTCTGAGCAAAAGGAAGTTCTGCAACTTCAATCAATTGCGTCAAGGATTAACAACATTCTTTGAATCAAACAATGACGAGTCATATGAGCGCGGTCTTTTTGTTGCCTGAGCGATAGCAGGCATGTGTTCAGGCTGATGGCAAATGCTTTAAATAGCCTTGATTCTGGTTAACAAATTTGGCATTTATTACTCTACTGCCAAAACCTATGAAAAGCAATACACAGTGGGATGTGTACTTTGCAAACACGGACGCGATCGCTGTGAGATAACTCTATTTTAGAGCTACAGTGCAAAAAAAGTTTTTTCAAGCTAGGCACACCGTTAGAATTCTCACGATTTAAGCTATCGAATGCCTACAAAGCTCTAGAGAAGACTCTGTTCTAAAAGGAGCTAAAATAGCATGAGAAAAACGAAAGCCATTCGGTTTTTGTTTACTAACAATAACACTAAGAGAATTGAGTAGTGCACAAAAACATCTTAACAATGCGAAATGCACTAGAAAAATACTATTAATGTCGAGTTAATTAGAATAGCTATCAGCTCAACTGGGTTTATAAAGCGAAATCGCATACCCGACCAGGTTGGTGGCTGATAGCTAACACTGAGATGTTGAAGAATGAGTGGTCGGGCAAATGTGCCCTAGTGGTGCAGTGGTGGAGCACGCGTCCCCGGATAGGATGAAACGTGGGTTCGATTCCCGCCTGAGGCCGCGTTTTTGCTCACCACTCAATTCTCTGAGGTATATATAAAACATCTTAACAATGCGGAATGCATTCAAAAAAATACTATTAATGTCGAGTTAACAATAACACTATCAATAATGTTGAAATAAACTGCTTTTTATTTTGGGAGCGCACTCCTTTGATAAACAGTTGAAGAATAATATGTGGCTCTGCTTGATGACGAAGACAAAGATTCATTCTATACGAATCGCGAAAGTTTATCAGAGCAGACCATGCATTATTCATTGTCATCAATGGAGATTTCAACGCGATAAGTGGACTTGGAAGAACAGCTGAATAACTTCAAATTGAAATCCGTGGTCTAGAATAGAAGGAACAGGGCAAGAGGCTATGTAAGATTATGATGTCGACAAACATCATTTATGACAACTCACATTTTCGAAAGCCTCACTTCCAAGCGATGGATGTAGGAATTTCTCAGTGAATAGAAGCACAGTAAAGTAGATCGCATCTTACGAGTCAGGGGCTGTGCTTAGCCAATGTCGGTGTCGCGCCAGTACATTACACGAAAGTAAACGATCGCCTCTTTCGCGAAACGTAAATCTTTTTGATGGAAAGAAAAGAATGTAGCTAAAATTGATGAACGAGCACTATGATCCACAGTCTCACAATCGCAGGACTCATTGAAGTCTCGCAATATTTGCTTTATTCATTAACTTCTTTCAAAACAATATATGTACCTTACAATGAGGTAATAAGGTAGTGCAAACTGACGGTCGACAATTGAACATTTTTATGCTTCGCTGATTACTTCACCATTATGACACAAATCATGAGCCGGCTGAAAAAGCTGAGTGATTTTGAGAGCGCCCGTGGAAAGTTTGGAACTGAACCATTGATTTATCAGTCTTCAAAGATCGCGAAATGTGTTTTATACCCCATTATCATTTACAACAGGCAAAACTACGGCGTTTATTTCTCACTTTCGGTTTGCCCTCTTTCCGTCCATACTCAATACTGATCGCTCAGAGATTATTAAAAAACTAGTGAAGTTGTTTCCTGAAAGTGATGCTAAAGTTAGCTTGCGATGGCGGCCAATAGATGTGGAGGCGTCACTTTAGGAAAAAAAACATCCCTCGCTTGAAAATCACTTTAGGATATTGTTGGAAACCACTTGCATGCAATGGGGAATATCTAGTGCATATCATAGTGATTTCTTGAACAACGGCGAAAACGTAGGCTTGAAGGGACGCTTGAAATTTTCATACTAATGAAACCAAAGAAGGGCTGTGAGGACACGTCAACGAGGAAGTCATGTGCTTAGGCAATCCCAATATTATTCTTTATCTTAGTATTTCCGTGAATTAGATTAGAGTATTAACCTCAATTATTCCCTCCCATATTGAAGAATGCGACGTTTCAGATCGAAATGTTCAAATTATGTGAACAACACCGGAAATCGCTGCGGCCTTGGTATAGTTAGTCGCAAGGTGCTAAGCCCCTCTAATCTATAAGGACCGGCGACTACTTGCTGCAGTGACGACCTCAGAAAGGTTTCATCTAGGCTGACATTTAAAATTTCCTGCCTCAATATCCCACACACTGGGTGCTCCCGTTTAAGGTGTCAGGAGGTGAAACGGTCGGTGAGAGGCTCTCGGATAGAACATAACTTCACTGAAAAAAGATAGAATAAACACGTCTGCAGCCCGCCACAGAAATTGTTTTATGCTTTGCACCTATGACACCAGAACACTCGCTTCAGATGCCGACCTTTGCGCAGTTCTGGGGGCTGCTGGTCACTTGAAAATGTATGTGCTTGCTTCGCGACATACAGAATAAAGAAGACCGACACATGACAAATAGACCATAGAATTCTAGTTATTCCTATAGCGAAGTTCCCATCTCGGAGTGTCGGAGATGTCGTCTTTGTCGTTTTACCATACGTCTCCCATCTAGTCACTTAAAAGACGATCCTATCTTACCTTGTCTGGCCATTATTTTTCATCAACCTCTACGACAAAAAGGTCGGTATCAACAATTACCGCGCATTAACTTTTACAGCAGAGGAGAGCGAAATACACGAATTTTACAGCAATATGGAAAAAGGTAAGAGCTAATATGAGCGATAAGAGAAGAACCATGCTACTGTATTGCTAAGACTGATCTCCACCTCTGGTGTAACACGACATCTGCCATAACAGTGGTAATCCCGTTTTGCGTTAGCCGCGATGTATAAGAAAATCTACATATCATGAAGTACTTTGAGCAGGTGTAAGACTTCTTGTCTACATTTTGCCTAAACAACCTAGCAGTTCTGCCAGATAGGAGTGATACTTTTTCTCAAAGCCATAGTACAAAAGCTAACCAGTGAAATTTTTGATTGGTTGCGATAGCAATTGTACTTGTGGAATGTATTACAGAGACTTTGAGGAGATTAGTAAATGAACTTTTCACGGATCACCCCAGTTCGGTCATCCAAGATTGCGAGAAAATATGCTCTTTCAGTTAGCTGCGACATTTGTGAAGAGGATAAAATTCTCAAAGAGGCAATGACTTCGAGGTAGCGAATCGATTGGTGGATGTACTGAGGAACACAAAGTTAGAAAAAAGTAATGCGAGTCAAACAAACTGATAAAGTGAAGGTGAATATTAGGATGTATGATTTTTTCGGCTTTCCAAAAAAATCGTTGATTAAAATGTTATTCATTTGTATAATTCGATTAATCAGCAATATAATCAGCATCATGATCATAGGTATGTAGTTATTTGTTGGGCAAAGATTAAATGTCCTCCTCCGACAAAGAGTGAGGCTGATGAGCAAAGATGTCGGTGAGGTCACCTTTGCAGTGGTTGTGGTCTTTAAGTTCTTTCTCCTGCAGATGCTGCTTCACGGCACGATGGAGGTGATAGTCCGATGAAGTAGTATTATGGCTGGAGACGTGATACTGTGGTCCACTACGGTGTATGAAAAGTCATTTACAGCCATACACGTGTAAAAGATGCTCACCGAATGTGATCGCTATCTTATCTACGCTACTACAATGCAGTAAAAATTTTTCAAAAAAACCAAGCACAGTGTTGAGATCGCTGAGGTAAATGACAGACGGTGTTTCTATGGTAAATTTCTTATCGTTTGCCTAGTTGCAACTGATGTCCTATATTTTTGAGTATTCAAATCATTCTTCCCCATTATCTACAATGCGAATCAGGCCACTGCACACATAAAATAAGCTAAGCTCAAGGAGTTGGTCATTTTCTAAAGGATAAACCAAGTATTCGTCTTCACTCGTTGCATTGTTCAAAGTGATCGAATGCGTGCTTGACCTTTACGATGACATGCGGTGACCTAAAATGTGTCAAGACAGTGCTCCTCTCCTCCCAAAGAGATCTTTTGCCAATTTGTCGACTCGGAAAGCGAGAAGGTCTGATAGACTTACAGGCAAGATGGAGCTAACCACCATGGGTATTTTTCAAAATGTTCAGTATAACGCAACCGCGCACATTATTTCCGTAGTCATTGTCTTGCAAAGCAACCAAAAGCAAGCTGAATAGCTGGTTCAATCGACATTTGTCATCGCTCTTGTTTTCGAAGCATGTGAGAAGACACAAGGAGTAGAGTTGAAAGAGGAAGTGTTTGTATAAATGAGGTCTCAATAGAAGCAAAAAGTTTAACTAAGAAGACACTTAACATCTACACTTTATCAGTATACCATTTCCATCGAGAACCATATTTGCTCGCTTCACAAAGTTTCCAGAAATAGTTGCAAGGGATGAAAGTTTTTAAAAGAAAGAGACTTTGCAGAAATTTGGTGCTCGAGATTGTTCCTCAGTTATTATCAGTTGATTTTTAGCGAAATCGAGAGCACAGTGGGCTCCACGTTCTGGTGGAGCTTCTGCGGCGGTGCTCTTGACACAATTGATAAATTCAGAAATTGTGCAAAACTGCTTTCTGTAGGCTATTTCCCTGTATTTGTTTCACGATTTTTGAGATGTATTCGTTTAGGCTTAACTTTTCGTACATCATTTGACAGAACGAGAAGAAAAGGTGAAATGTGTTCCTTCCATGGCTAGTAATACTTACCACTCTTATCACAGTCCACTTCTTGTCCCATTCCCAGATTCATAGACGTATTGTAATGTGCTGTAAAAACAGTTGATGATAACCCCTTTATACTTCAGGTGCCATAATTCAGTCGATTAGAGAACTGCGAAGAAAAAGGTTTAGTAAGGTTAAAAACCAAGAAACACGGACTTCTCTAGAGTAAAGCCCACAAAATGTCAATTGAAACGAAGTGATAAGCACTGGTTCCCGCATCGATCAAAAGCGATGAGCAACTGGAGAAACATGCACAATCAGACGAAGATTATCAGAGAGCTTACTTATAAAAGAGACCTAAGCGTTGACAACAGAGATAAGGAATTCGTGTATGTTAGTACTTAAGATTTAAGTGCACAGTGGACATTTATGTAGTCTAAAGAAGGATATCGAACCCGTGGCTGGAATTGAGGACGTATGTCGTCAATAGATGTGCTGTATTCAAAGCTTACCTACTGAAAGCTATGAGGATACCATTTCAGTTTGAAACAATCTGATCTTTTGTTTTCATCCTGACTTGTAAGCGGAAACACAGAGATGGAAGCGATCACAGAGCTTTAGGGCTCATTTTACTTTTTTGTGTTACGTCTAAATGACCATGAATTGAGCAACTAAAGAATGGCTCAGAATGCCGTGTATAGACTAGATGAGAATGTCTCAGGTATCATATCGTCTCAAGTGACAGGCGTAATCACTCACACGCAAAAAAATAGACTTTCGAAAGGCCCCCGCCTGATTGCTATAGGAAAACAAATCGACTGCAGGCTATATTGGGACCCGTATATTGTGATACATGTGAATTCGGATCATGCGTCTTATGATATTACAAATAGCAGTAAGTTCTATTGATCAACAACCTACATAACTCGACGAAATCGCTAAAGTGATTGCCTTCGAAAAAAAGCCATCACCATGCCGTCAAAACCGGAACACGTTCATACAAGCCACCAGTGAAATTTTTACTTAAACCACATTGACCTACAAGCATTGCATACGAAACATCGAACCAGAAATCAAAAAAGAACTAAGGAAATCGCATAGTATCAGGACAAAGGATGAATATCAGAGCCTAAAATATCTTACGCTACCTAAAATTACAACAAACACAAGTATATACAGCATGTTTATATAACTGAATTAAATTTAGTACTCAAACAGTTAAATTCAAATTAGGTAGGACGAAGAAAATACACGGTGTAGAGGACTTGACTACAGGGTGATGTTGAGAGTGTGTTCTCGCCATTGGACGTGCTCGTTGTTGCAGCTTTTTTGAGAAGGAAGCAAAGGTTTATAAGTTGAAACTACTTTCTCACCAAATCTAATCACTGATCGCATTTTACTGGTCCCTTGTTTGTTTAACATCCTCTCAAATAAGGTGTGGATCATGTTGAGATTATTTTCGCAGTTGACTAATTGGGCTCTCCATCTCAACTTCACGGAGACTAGGACGGCCCTGAGCATTATATGTATGTCAATGTTTAGACAGGATTTCTTCCCCGTAAGCCTGCTAAGTGGAGATTAGTTTTTGAGCATGTCACTGTACAAAGTTTGCTGGTCATGTTGCGTTCATATAGGCAGCAATTTCTGGCAGTGATAGAATAATGTTATGTTTAGTGGTAGGCAAAACTCTGAACGACAGACAGAACTGTTGTTCATTCTTTACTGAGGATTGCGCTAAAAGGGTGAAATGAGGGTTCGTTTTGCGGTTGACGTTGAAGAGCTTGTGTATCACTCAGCACTGGTAGATATTTACGAATTTTTAATACTGTTATAGTCTGATTCTATCTTCGGCTTCCGGTTGGAAGCTGCAAACTTCGCGAGACCATGCTGTTGTGATGAAGTCACAATGTGCATCACAGCTTCATTTTCGGAGCCACTCCTCGGTTACGGAAAAGTGACTGCTCCGATTTGATATTCGCACTTGAATGCTGATTTTGCGCAATCGCCTTCAATAAATTTCAGTGTTAATGCAATCAGGATTCCACGCTTTTGAGGACCTTGTGGCGCAGTATGGTGTGCTCTGCAATAAGCACATAATTGCTCATCCTATCCCACGTTTCGCCCATCAAAACCTTCATTCACCAATCGGCAAATTGCTAATAGACTTGTCTGCGAAGATATCAGCGCCAAGTTGATATATCAATAGGCTACCGCAGATCATTGTAGAAGCCACTAGCGATATAGTGCACCAGATGTACTGATGCTTCATGGAGCCAAATGCAAACTCATCCGACAAACATTGAACAACACTTACGCCTTCATGCTTGCGTTTACGACTTTACTTGTGGTTAATACCGCGGAGAACACGGACTTCTTTGCAGTTAATGACACGCATCATAAATGACCTTACTGATGTAATTCTTTTTTCTGAACCTTTTGTGAGGTCTTTCGTGAGCACTTATGCAGTGCAATACACGTGTTTTCGCTTTGTAGCCTCGTCAGTTGCGCACGTGCATTGCACTTTAGAAGCGCCTATAAAAGACCTCATAAAGGAATCAGAAAAAGTACATTGCCAGAGTACTGTTTTGAGCGAGAGCCAAAAAAAAATTGAACATGAAGGCGTTATCAAAAATGCTCGCTTTGAGCAATCGACTGTTTATCGCTGCATTGTCTGGTGATTGTGACAGTGGACATGCAGTGATATGAAATTTGTGTAGTGTGTGGAGTGAACACTTTGCACGCCACAGTGTAACATGTTCGTCGACGATTCCTTCATGAAAATGAGTTTGTCACGAAAATGAATTAGCACAAACGTAAGGAACCGTGCAACTGAGGAGTATGCAAGCCGGAAGGACGTCTATTGCCATGTATAAGTTTTATAGAAGACCTCATAGAATGCTCAAAAATAAAGAAATACATTGCCAGATTATATTGTTTTGAACGAGGTTTGAAAAAAGCGTCGAATGTGGAGATAGGACTCTGCAAAGTCGTGCAAAGGTGCATGGGATGCATTTAGCAAGAAATGTGGACACCTCCATATCTCTTGAAGGTCGATTTTCTCGAAGACAAACACATCTGTTTCTTGAGCCAGTTGAATCCTTCCCATTGAGCCATGGCCTATCCATTTTATTATTTGATCAGCACATTTTTCGAAATTTAAGTAATCGAACGCTTAATTGGATCTTCCACGTGATTAGTTGGACCGAGATAAGGTCATAGTAAAAAAGCAAGCAAATGACGGGTAGAGTAACTATCGGGGAATTGTAGAATGCGAGGACGGCTTCTGTCTTGAACTATCCGAGTATCGTCCAAATCTTTCTCCACGATCGATAAATTGCTGCCAAAGACTTACTCGGGAAGATAATTCCTGAACCATGATAACATCCTTTGGTAAAAACTTGGGAGCCCGAAAGCATAGGTTTTTACCATTCTTGAAAGAAGAGATTCGACCAGCATACAACAGCATTCACAAAGAAGAAAATCGACAAGTAGCAGCCAAACCCACATTGAAATGCTTGTAGACGTCTTTGAAAGATGAATGCGAGGCAACAAGTCAAAGTCATGGACTTCAGAAACCTGTCAGTAAATGACCAAATATGATAAAACATGCCTGATAATCATTATTTGAGCCACGCATGTCAGTGGTCTGTCAATGAAGGCTGACTTATAGAGCCCGATACACGTGTTTCGATCTTGCGATCTCGTCAGTCGGGCAGTTACCCTTTCTCGTCTTTTGCTAATCTCTGTGGGTGCTCCAGTCCCCACAATAAGAGTTAGCGACGACGTACGTTTTACGCTATATGTTCAATGAAGAACTCACCAAACACAGAGTTTTGTACACTCGAATGCTCGTGGCTAGTATATTTAATATAACATAAAATAACAACCCACAGAGATTAGCAAAAGACGAGAAAGGGTAACTGCCCGACTGACGAGATCGCAAGATCGAAACACGTGTATCGGGCTCTATAAGTCAGCCCTCATTGACAGACCACTGACATGCGTGGCTCAAATAATGATTATCAGGCATATTGAAATTTGAGTTGTGGTCTTAAGAAAACACTCGAATTGAAAGATATGTTATATGATAAAACAGAGATCAGTATTTTTTTCCTTACTAGAAATAACGTAGATGCTCCATTTATAATCACCACTTTCAAAGGGAAAATCAGATGCTCATAGAAAGGTTATATTCAGAACATTTATCGAATATTTCTGCGATATCTTAATGCTGCAAAACCACAAATAAGTTTAATTCGTCTCTTTTATCAGTTTTCTTATATTTTATTGTACAAAGTGCATAAATTTCTTATACTACTTGAAAATTGAAAAACATTCAATTGTTCCTCTTAAATAATGTGGGTTAGTGCATGCAATCCCACTTCATCGAAATTTCCCAATATTTTTTTTGATTGATAGTCCACTTTGGAATCCCATTTCTCAGATCAGTGCGTAAATTCGTTCTATTTTTCTAGTCATAGTTGTGACATGTTAAGAAGAGATGGTGGTGTAGCGATTCCTTTTTGTTATCTCCACCCTCTCTGAGTCGTTGGTAGAAATGAATCTCTTATTTATGTAAAATATTCTATTAGTTAATCGATACCAAAAATCAAGTAAATTATAAAGGTGTATGCTATTCTTTTAGTGACCTGTTTTCTTCCCTTTAGGAGTTGCAAGAAAATTTTGTTTCGCACTGAAGCATTTTTCGCCAGATAAAGGTATTTAGTACTGTTCTATTACGGTGGCGCCACTTAAGGCCTTCGGTGAAAACGTATTGTCTGCAGTTATCTGACGAATATATGATAATCTATATGCTTAAAAACCAAATAAATTTCGCAGGTATATTTTATTTTTTATATTGCTTGCTTTTAACGTCGTATCAATCAAAATGGAATCTGATTTCATATTTGAAGATTTCTCGCCTGGCAAATAACAAAATCAAACTATTAGATAAAGCAAATCATTCTGATAAGAAGATGTGTTTGCGCTTTAGAAAGAACTTCTTAGAGCTCTGCAATTTATAACAAGAACAGTGGATTTCACACATTTGAAATATTGCTGTTTTTAGCACCCGTCCAGAAACAAGGGTCGTTCTCGATTTTTCCAAGTTCTTTTAGCTTAATCAATAGATCAAATCCAGACAATTTTGGCGATATACCTAGGTTTCGAAGAAAGCCTTCCAGTTCGCTGTGAAATCATAAATAAAAGTATGTTTCACACTTGAGACGTTTCAACGCATCTTTTGTCGAAAAGAGTATTTTTCGCAGACTTTTAGAAACCATTCGATAATCTGAGTTCTGCTGATTCAGGTGATGTATTTGTAGTTTCGAAAGGGTTTCTTAGTGAGCTGCAATTAGTTGGGGCGCATAATGCAACGACGGCAGCTGGCCATCCAACGAGAAATCTTCAAATGGGAAGCAAAATCTTATTATGACTGATATGGCAAAAAATAAGCTATTTGAGAGATTAGACATGCCATTGAAAATTACATAATATTTGATCTATCGATAATAAACGGTAGAAACGTTTATAAGGCAATGAATACGTCTTTACCGGGCCTCAAGTGGCGCTGCCATATTAGAACACTACCAGGTTTTCTATAAGCAGCTGATAATCTTGAATAGGGCGAATCTCAGCAATTTTAAACAAGATACTTATTTTTCGGAAGGACATATCTAAATGCTGTGACAATCAAGAGGATCTTAGATTCGCAAATTTCGATCATTTTCGATGTGAGCATCCTGATATGACCTCATGGGAATAGCGCGTTCTTCGATTTGTATTTGAGTTGTAATAGATATTTGATAGCTCAAATCTCGAAGACTTTGATAAAGTGCTTTGTTTTTTAGTGGCTTCCTTAGTAGGCTTACACTGATTATAAAAACAAATTTTACCACTGATGTGTTTCTCGCCCAGTACGATTTTTTCGTCAGACTCTTGATAATTTTTGGACAACTCAAATCTCAACCATTTCCATAGAAGCTCTGTTTTCCAAAATAGCGCCTTATTGTACTGTAGCATTCAGAAGAGGATCACACTTCGCAATTAGTTGATATGTTGCTAAAGACAGGGTAATTTGCTGCCACAGTCGCAAAATCCCACCCTTTGGAGTGCGAAAACCAATATTCTTCTGACTGTTACCGCTCTCTGAAAGTCCTCTTCAGACATATACTATGTTTTTGTAATTCTTGAGACATATACTATGTTTTTGTAATTCTTGAGAATTGCACTATCAAATGGTTATTAACTGTTTATAGAAAAAACTTTATCCGGCGAAAAATCCTCAAATGTTGAACAAAATTTCATGGTAAGTGTTACGGCGCAAAAAACCAGCGGTTTAAGAAACAAAATATACCGCTCAAAATCACTTGATTTTAGCTATCGAATAAACATTAATAGTCTATTGAAAAAGATCTTTTTTGAAATAAACTTGGAGCTCATATGCGCATCCCTTAAGATGCAATTGCATGCGGCAGAAATGTTCTCAAAAGTAAGATTTGTAAGAAATGATACCTTTTGTTTCAAATGTTTTCTTAAGACAACGCTCAAACTTCAAACTTCAATGTGTCTCATATTTATTATCTGAGCCAGCATGTCATGTAGTCTGTTAAAGCGCTGTTGTACAGCCCGACAGCAATTAAGAGCAATCGAGTGTACAACACTATCTAATCGGTGATAACACTTGACAGACAGTGTGAAATGTTAGTCGTCACTTACCTCTTAATACGGAAAGTAGGAGCTTTCGAGAGGATTTGCGAAAGTCGAAGCGTTCTGCACGGCTGACGAGATTGTATGGTTGAAACACGTGTATCTGGCTGTAAAGGGCTCCTTACAGACCACATAATATGTCGGCTTAAATTAAAATAATGAGATTCGTAAAGTAGTTTGGCATTATTCTTCTCAAAAATACGTTTATAAAAGATTTGCCGATGATGATTCATGTTTATTTGGCAAAAAAAGTCTGTAAGAATTAAAATTTAACTATATAATCTCAAAAAATCCGCTATGTATTAGAAAAATTGGATTGCGATTGCAAAGCGTAATCTTTCATTTATCATTTTAAAACCTAATGTGAAATTGTTTTCAAACAACAAGCTTAGCATTAGAATCAGTAGTTTTCGAGCTATCGATTGACTACAAAAACATCAAAAAGATAGCAGAAAATGTTTAATAACAGTTTGAAATATACTTCCTTTTAGTAAGGATGTGGTTTTCCCATTGAAAAGGCAAGATTTTGGGAAGCACTGGCGTTAAACTTGCTAAAATAGTTCATACAGGACACTTATCAGTGATTTTTATCGTTTTTGATAGCAGTGTTCATCTGAGAGCTTTATTAAGCAGAATTTGTATTGCAGCACGCACCACTCTTTGTAACCCGTCTGAACGGCGCGCCCAGCCGAGGGTCATATTCACCCTCATCATCCGCAAAGAGATAAAATCAGCAGATCACCGATAGTTTTCGCTATTATATGTTCGTTCTATGAGCTTTGGTAATAGACATTGAGCACCAAATTTATCAGCAAGAAGCACTTAGAATATCATGACCTTGCTATCGAGAGCAAGATCAACAAGACAAATGGGCAAAGATGAAGTGATGTGGCTTTCGCAGCTGTGACGGGAGCTCTCAGCGAATAATAGCCATGAAGTAAAATGTTAGGTGCTCAGGACAGCTGGTAATATAATCTGCTCTTATTACTTCTAGAAAGGAACAAAAAAAGACTTATTGGCAGTAACCATTCAAAAGCAGACCACCACTGTGAACGACGTTAAATGATGGATGCAAATTGTGATGAATCATATATCTCGGTGATGACGACATAATTATCTAGATCAGAGGGATATGAGCTGTTTTGGTAACACTGATAAAAACTAAAGGAATTGATATGAATTAAGTAGCTGCGAAAATCGTTTAATTATCGACTGATAGAAAAGTACTCTCGTCAGTTTAGCAATAACAACAATATATCTCAATTTTGACTGTGATCGGAAGTTTATTGACAAGCTCAGTTACACAAACACGCAGAAAATGCACTTTGTCGCGCATATATTAGCATGCTAAAAAATTAAAATTTCGAAATGATCTTAGAATGTTTTTAATAGTTTATTCATTAATGCAACTTAAGAGTAAACGCCGTTCGCACAAAGCTCATGTGGAGACCTCGTTGTCGCGGTCAAAGCCGCTGAGAAACGTCGTGAAGAGGCAAAGACCGAATTGAAGAGGTTGACTTTTTTTAACGAAATGTTTTTGTTGGGTTTTCCATGAAGGACAAATTTGATATTCTATGATGAAATGCAATTGAGGAGTCATTTTCAGCAATTATGTGGGCGGGTGCATCGCAGCAGTTAGATATGCTCAACAATACACACAAAATTGTTCATTCAATTCTGTGTCATAGCAGACGACAATGTTAATACGACTACTGTTGAGTGGAACCAAACTCTTCTGAGAGGGTGAAAAGATTACATTGGTACATCGTCATTTCATCGCAAATTAATGTAAAGCACTCAACTAGGTTCATAACGCTTTATAGTATGGAATGTCTCAGCGCATTCTTAACGGATTGATCAACACCGAAAGTCTTATCTTTTATTTTTTTATATTCCTTGTGCCTTACGATGCAAGCACGTGGTATTTGATTAATTTAAAGATCACACCAAGTAAGTGGTAAGTGAATATAGTAGCTTGTTAAGCGCCCACACTTAATTGTTGATTTTGTCTCATTTTCAATGCACAACATCCTCTTTATCTTTTCCAAATTGTCAAATTTAAAGTAGGTGCTCTTAGTCTAAGAGGATGAAAACACAGACACTTGATGGAATAATAGGTTGTCAAAAGCAATTGTATTGACCAAACGTATTTAGTCACTTCTAAAATGGCACAAGTAAAATCGAATCCGTGCCGTTGAGTGATTGATCAATAATAAACGCTTGGTCCTCTGAGTAAATTCCATATAAATTTTTCGAAATGCGTGGCCCAGCGGTTAATTTATGTTCGGCGCAGTTTGGTACGGGATCGATCTCACAGTATCCCATCGCTATCCCCAATCAACAACGAACACCCAACGGAACGTGCCAATCTGACTGCCTTCGAGATTGCAAAGAGGGGTACTCAATCAGTATTCTACGACGTTTGTGAAGAAATGAAAATCCACAAGCGAGCGAGGAGATAAATTTAAAGTTGATTGTACTGGAACCTACACAGTAAAAAAAATAAACTGTGATTCTAGAAAAACTGAATGAAAGATAAAAAAAACATCGAAAATACGACCTCAGACGGGAGTTGAACCAGCGTTTCACTCATGACGGAAGGGGGGCTCGTGTTACCACTACACCATCAAGGCATTGCTTCGCTACCACTCATTCTTCAATGTATTTATCATAGCCGTCAGTCACCAACCTATAGAAACTTCCATCGGGTATGGAATATCGGTGGTTGTTTGGTGAATGATAGCTATGATAGGGACATTAAAGAATAAGTGATAGCGAAACGGCGCCTCGGAGGTGTATTGACAGCACGCGCTCTCGGTGTGGGTGAAACGCGGGTCTAACTCCCGTCTGAGGCAGAATTTCTCCTCACCATTCACCTTTTCTAGGCTTTTTTTGATATACCATAACGTTGCGGAAAAAGACAAAAGGAAACATAAAAAATCTTCAGTGTTTTCATTTGTTTTGTACATGAAATTATCATACTCATGTGACCAAACCCATGACATGTTACGGTAGTCAACGTGATCCTAATAGTCTTATAATGCTTTCAGGTGAATCTCCCTAAACTGATGGAGCCAAAGCTATGTACTGTACTAGCAGTGCAGTTGGCTGAAAAACTGAAGATGCACATCGATCATGAGACATTATTTAAATCAGCAAAAAATTACATAAACTTCATGGCAGTAGCATTTTTTTTGTACAAAAAGCTTGACACTGATGAAGAACAGACTCATTGTTTTCTTGATCTCTTGCCTGGATGTGTACGCAAGCTTTAAGATTGAACAAAAGGTTGGATTGAGTCTTATTGCTTATCATCAACAAACAACTCCACTACATTGTGTCTTCTACTAATAGGTCATTTTATATGTATCGGCACTAAAGCAACAAATACCAAATTTGTTGACCAGAAAAAAGTTGAAATAGTGTGATTTTGGCATCAATAATTACGCATTTTCTTGTAAGCATTTCAGTGCACAACTTGCATGCATATGTTTTGAGATGGAGCAGTCTTGACAAAAAAATTCGATCGCTTTTGTGACACATAATAGCACTCAGGCGGATGTGCTAAGGAAGAATCGCGTAAAACTAATTGAACTTTCTGCGACGAATCGTGCGCAACTGATGCTCTTCACTGTTCTCTCCAGCTTCAAACTTTCAAACCACTTCCTAGCCATCTAATCTTCGACAGTATCATCGCCTCAAGCTCCATTTCATGCTCGCCTCTTCCCTAGCGCTTTTCCCATACTCGTTGTTCGTGCATGAATAGCAAGCAATTTTGTTTTAGTGACAGTTCTATTTTGAAGCAAGTATAAGCAGGCTGTAGACCGAAATCTTTCCAATAAAATGCGTAATTCAAAGCTATCGAAATCATTCAACATTAATCACTTCTGCTGCTAGACTTGGCATTTGTCACCCTAGTGCCAAAATAAAATGATGACCTAATAGCATAACTATCCTATCAATAATCACTTTTTAATGAATGGACGGAATGTTATTATAATGACACAACTTTGTCCGCGCGAGCATCTTTCGCAGTGTTTGCGAAGACCGAGCCCTATCACATACAACCAATGAAGATAAAGCGCTAAAATCGTGAAAAGCCTGTTTAAAATGTTGGTACATTTCCGCTATTTGTACTCTGTTTCAACCTCTTGAGAAAAAAAACGTAACACTTAGTCAATTTCAATGGCAGATTAATTAAATAATAGCTTAAGTCAAAAAAAAATTTATCTTATTTCCGAAAAGGCATTATTACTGCACTAAATATTGTTTTTCATGATAACATTTCTCGCTGATCAAAACATCTCCTTCAAAATTTTGGCAATTGGTCGATAGTACCAATCCTGAGGATTCAAAAAATGTATTTAGTTTTCAAAAAGGATTTCGTAGTACGCTGTTACAGCCAAAAGTAAATTGTGTTTCTAAGAACTACTTTCAAAAGATCGACTGTTTTTGAAACCCCCAAAAAACATTCAATATAATTCCAAAAAAAGAATGATTTAAGCTCAAAAAAGGGGTTGGTAAGCCCAGGGTCATACACCGGTGTTTCGGAGGTTCGTCCTCCTCATCAGTGACCCCCGCCCCACATTCAGCCCTGCATTGAAGCAAGGAGGGTGGCGTATGTGGTGATGGCACAGTGTACTATGACACTGTACCATCACCACCTCTCAGTCGATAGATTTTTGCTGTTAGATCAAAACTATATCAAAAGATCGACTGTTTTTGAAACCCCCAAAAAAACATTCAATATAATTCCAAAAAAAGAATGATTTAAGCTCAAAAAGGGGTTGGTACGCCAGGGTCATACACCGGTGTTTCGGAGGTTCGTCCTCCTCATCGTGACCCCCGCCCCACATTCAGCCCTGCATTGAAGCAAGGAGGGAGGCGTATGTGGTGATGGCACAGTGTACTATGACACTGTACCATCACCACCTCTCAGTCGATAGATTTTTGCTGTTAGATCAAAACTAATTCAAAAGATCGACTGTTTTTGAAACCCCCAAAAAAAAACATTCAATATAATTCCAAAAAAGAATGATTGACATTCAATATAATTCCAAAAAAGAATGATCTATCGACTGAGAGGTGATGATGGTACAGTGTCATAGTACACTGTGCCATCTTACATACGCCTCCCTCATTGCTTCAATGCAGGGCTGAATGTGGGGCGGGGGTCACTGATGAGGAGGACGAACCTCCGAAACACCGGTGTATGACACTGGCGTACCAACCCCATTTTGAGCTTAAATCAATCTTTTTCGGAAGAACTACTTTATTTCCGAGGCACGAGGCTAACGAGGAACTGCAGCTCCGCGCTCGAAATGATTTGTGCGAAACGCTGTGCTTAACTTTTTGGGACCGGAGCGAGTCGATTTACTTTAACTTGCTACCAGCCGGTAAGACGATCAACGGGGTCGGAGCGTTCCATATGGACCTCGAAAAATTCCTCGGAAAAGATCACACATTTTTCAAGGTCATGGTCGGAGATTTTAACGCAAAAACTGAGCCTGGAAGAGCGTCTGAACAACGTCACATAGGGACCCACGTACTAGAATGGAATGAACAAGATGAGAGGCTATCTGAGTTTATCATGACGACCCATACCATCCATGGTAACTCGCAATTCCACAAGCCTCTCTCTCAGCGATGGACGTGGGAGTCTCCCAATGGAAAGTACCATAACGAAATAGATCACCTTTATCACCTGTCACCTGTCGTCCCGTTGATCGTCGAGTGACTCGAGCGGGTACCAGCAACTCTTCAATTTTTCCTACCGCGTGCAAGAGTAGCCCAGTGGGTCCTCCTCGCTCTAGGGATTCGCTGAGCATCATATCTTTCTTCTATCGCTTTCGTGAAGAAATCGGACCAACGGTCAGTGGTCTTCCTTTAGAGCGCTTGACGTCCCGAGGAATCCAGTCGGTAACGGCTCTCGTCCATCGGTTGTCGTTGAAGCGCATCACGTGTCCGGCCCACCTTATTTTCGATATCCTGGCGTGTAGAACGGCGTGTAGAACGGCGTCTCTGATTTTCGATCGTTGACGTAGGTCGGACTTCGGATCCTTTCTCTCATTTGCGAGATACGGGATACTCCTAGCATCGACCTTTCGACTGCGCGTTCGATAACGGCAAGTGATCTTTCATCCTGCTTACGTAGCGACCAGGTTTCTGCTGCATACGTTAGGGCAGGGATAATTGTTGAGTCGAAAAGGTGGGCACGGAATCGGATGTTCTTTGTCCTCTTCACTACATCTTCGATGCTCTTAAACGTTTCCCAAGCCGCTCGTTTCCTCCTGCTCAACTCTGGAGCTAGGTCGTTGATCATGGTGATTTCACGACCTAGATAGATGTAACTGGAGCATTCGGAGATTGCCGTTCTGTTGAGCGTGAATGGGGCATTCGAAACCCATTCGTTCCTTATAAGCATTGTTTTCGTTAGACTTAGTTGAAGACCGATCTTTCCACAGGCGTTATCGAAATCGGTCAACATTTATTCCGCTTTACTGATGTTTGGTGTTATGAGAACAATATCGTCAGCAAAGCGAAGATGGTTTAATTGTCGACCGTCAATTTTCACTCCCACATCGTCCCATTCCAATGCTCGCATAACATTCTGTAGGGTGGCAGTGAATAGTTTTGGCGAAATTGTATCAACTTGTCGAACCCTCTTTATACGTCAATGGTGATATTATTGTAGAATGGAGATATTTTGATCGTGAAATCTCTATAAAGCTCACGAAGGATCATTATGTGCCGAGTAGGGACGCCCTGGTTATCCATAGCCTCTATAACCGCTTCTGTTTCCACCGAATCAAAGGCTTTCTTCAGACTGATGAAAATGAGACAGAGTGGTTGATTGTACTCTCGTGAAACTTCAATGAGTCTTGTAATCGTGTGGTTGTGGTCTATGGTACTAAATCCTTTTCGAAACCCTGCTTGTTCGCATGGCTGTCCTTCGTCCAGTGTTCTGTCAATCCTGTTTAGGATGACTCGAGTAAAGAGTTTATATACAACGGACAGTAAGCAGATTGGGCGATAATTGCCTATGTCGTGAAGGACTCCCTTTTTGAACAACAATACGTTCTCGGTAATTTTCCATTAATCGGGACCTTGCATTCTGACAGGTAGCGAGTGAAGAGCCCAGCCACGGTGTTGATGAGAACTGGCGGTAGGTTCCTCAGGTGTTCTGGTCCAATCCTGTCTAGACCGAGTGTTCTTGGCCGACGATATAGCATGTCGGGATTTTGAAGGGAGGACCGGTGGAACGACATATTCGTCTTCTTCCAATTTTATGACGGTAAGAGGACATGGCTAGCGAAGAGATCCGAGTAGTATTGGTAGATGATTTTCTCCATAGCCCTTCTCGAAGCTGTAAGTGTCCCGTCAGGGTATCGGTGTGCAATCTTCTTGGTCTTATAGTTGGCGAAGTGCTGGCCTGTGCAATGCTTTTTCAGCTTTGCAACTTCTGCCATAACTGCTGCACTTCTGTCTTTGAGGTCTTTTTTATCGCTTCTCTGCAGCGTTTCGCAAGTTCGGACGTAAGGTTTCGGTTGCCTATAGCTCGTGCGATTCCACGTTGATATATCAGCTCGAGTGTTTGCGGAGATAAGCGTCTCTTCGTGACCTTAGGTCTCTCGGCTTCCATAGAGCTAACGTGAAGATATTCAACGATTCGATCGTATTCTTCGTCGATGTTGTCGACAACGGTATCTTCCCAAGAGCCGTACTTCCATTCAAATATCTGGCTTTTTATGTGGCTATTTATTACTCTACTCCCAAATCTTCTGGAAATACCTGATAACATATAACCTTGCTCTAAGTTATTATTATACTGCAATTAACAATCGGCATAAAAGCAATCCTACGAAACTAGAAAGCAAGCGAAGGCGGAAGATGACGAAAATAGGTAGAGCTAAGAGTTTTTACAAGACAAGACGAGGTGAGTGCGCACGTAGTGTCCGCAATTACACACAACGTGCCTATAATGCCGGTTCAAAACAAGTCCTATATTCTTCGAACTCATTCCACTGCTATCTGCTGACAGAAGCGGTCGCTCCGATCGACGTTTGCCGACGTGAGGCGACGTATTCCTGATCACCGGTGAGTAATACTGATGCCCTGTATTCAAAATAGACATCAATGCATTGCATTGAGTGATATGGCCGTGGTTGATCTGCAGCTTTTTTCTTCTTCAGCAGATCAGGCGATTATCGCACCTCGACCCTCAGAAAAGGCTTTGCGTGACTGGTAGCAAGACTGCGCGACTCTTACGCCGAAGGCAATCTGCCCCTGTCAAAGTGGTCCCAGAACGAGGTGAAGCGAAAATTCATTTTCTGCATTATTGATTTCTCTTTCAGAAAACTCTACTATTATCCGCGTTTATTTACGTGATCGTCTATGCTACTTGTTTTTCTACGTAAAGCTGTTTTTGCTCACTTGAATTGGGAGTAAATATTTGCACTGAGAATGAATTTCAAAGGAAGTTCTAATGCTGTAAATATTGAATCATAGTTTTTAACCGTTGTGCACGGAAAGCAATGAGTAGAGCGATAGAGTCAAAAAAGTACGCATATGTCATCTAAGTAGAAATTACTGAAAAAAAAACATTTAAAACTATTAATCAACACTTGGATGTGGTAATTCGAAGTTGATCAGCCATGACTGTGGTATTTCGGTGTCATCGTTTTATTTCTTAGTCCATTTAGTATAGAAAGATTAAGTGATTTTCAAGAACTTCACAAAACGGTTTCAAAACGCCATGATAAGCCTGCCTACGTTTGCTTAACGAGCGTTCCTTACATTAAGAGTTACTTATTGACTACTAGGTTCGTTCTGAATGAGAAGAAACAACTGAAGAATCGATCTCATTCGCTGGTAAGAAACTTTTCATATGAGTGTTAGCAATCATTCGAAAGTTTTGAGCTGAGACTACAGCCACAAATCGCCGGTTTTCGCTTTTTTGACATTGCTACAGGAGATTTCTCAGCTTCACACACGCAAATATCTCGTGAACAGAGCATTCTCTTTGGACTAATAGTAAACGTGCAATAGTATAATCGAATTTGATTCCAACGGTGTACTTATACCCTAAAAAGGCCGCTAAAATTAGGTGTAGCGCAGCTGGTAATAAGTTGAATTCCCCCGTGACAACAACGGGGTCCCGTGCGAATCACGTGCGCGCTGAGCTGTCGCTGCCAGTGACGCTGACGCGATCGTCGATTATCGAGCCTATGAACGAGTAGAGAAGTGTTGCGTCAGCAGTCACGTGGCCGCCACACCCACCGCGACGTGAGCTGGCTCCGGATCGTTCCTTCTCACACATCGAATTCGACTTATCTTACCTGCTGCATTCTAGACAAATGGTCTTTCCAGGACCTAAGCACAGTATTGGCATCAGGAGCACTGCGCTATCATATAATTACCAATAGGCCGAACAAAAAGCTCTGTCCGGCGAGATTATGAGCTAGTTTTGTATGGAGATCACGGCGCTATAGAAGGGGTTAAAAACCGGCGACCAGGGGCTATAGTCAGAAATCTCATCTTTCGAATGGCTACCTATGAAAAATTCCTCTGCAGGGAATAAGGTCGGTTTTTCATTTGTTTCCTTCTAAACAAAAGGAACCCATTACTTTAACTATTTCATTGTTGATGTAACAGTATTTCCTTCTGTGTATTTATGTTCTGGGTGTCGACAAAATTTTAATTGGTGCTTGTATGTTAGAGGGCCACGAAGCATTACTCGTCTCCATTCGCTGGACAAGCATTTTCTATGAGAGTGTTTGCGATGATTAAAAGGCTTAAATCTTTGCCTAGCGTCGTACATGGCCATTGTTTAAAAAGTTTTTCATTACGTTCCAGCTAAAGTAAGGCACTTCGTTTAAGTACACATATTTTTCGTAAGAGAATTCCGTCTTTGAACTATCAGTAATCATTCGATGGCGTAAGATCTGAAGATTCCAACGCTGTGTTTTTCTTCTGAAGAGACCAATCCTCTGCAAAGTAGGGGGGAAAATAAAATTCGTTCACACACGCGATAATGTGTTTTATGTTACTTTGTGCAGTGAAGGGAGGGGAGAGGCCAACGGGCGGATGAGGCCTTTTCAATCCAGTCATCAATCGATTAGTTCGTTGCGGGGTGACATGTAAGTGCGATTTTTGTTGTGTTATTAGATTTTTTAACTGCATCGTGAGAAACTTCAGAAAGGGCTTCTGATTCTGATACTGTAACACTTTCTCCACTCGTTCATCTCCTTTTGATGCTTCCTGCGCAGTGGTAGTTAAATTGGGCGGTCGATGTAAAACATAATTTGTTTTAAAATTTGGCAGCGACATGAAGAGGCGTTTCAAAAAACAAGCTATGCATCGTGCTAACGAAAGGTCTAAGCTTTCGAATGATTACTAACGCTTCCATTGCAAGTTCTTCTCCAACGACTAGAATTCAATAATCATTTGTTGCCATCGACTTTATAAGAGACTTTTCATCTTTTTCAGTTGCCCGTGAGAACATTCATGCGCTAGTCTCCTTCTTTTTCTGCATACATTTTATCAAAAAGTTTTTTAATTCTGATCAAAACGAATAAAAAAAAGGGCCCGTGGCGTTCATGAGGAGAACAAGAGGTGAGCTTACGTAAACTGCCTCGTACGTGCTGTCATAGGCTTTATTTTTTTGTTGATGTACCATTCCCAATGATCTTTTCTACGTTTTATACTATTCTGAATTCCTAATAACTTATATCATTAGTCCACTCACAAAATTTTGAGAGAGGGTTTCTTCATTTTCTCAAAATTAAAATTTGTCGGACTTGCTCTTGAGCATCTGCGAATACACTGAATTTATTCTCTCTCTCTGAAATTTAAGTCGTGTCAATATAGCAAAACTGAAACACGTCTAGAAATCTATATTCACTGACAAATCAGTAGCCGGAAAAAACGCGTTGAAGTCTGCTCTGTAGATAGTCACTCTGCTTTAAGCTTACAAAATAGAGAAGGCTTGTAAACGTGTCATGGAGTCCGAAAGATTGCTTTAAGAAGGCGATGCTTGCAAATATCTGCTAGTACTTCTACTGTCTCAAATGTGATAAGAGGACAAGATGTGCTATAGGATTCACTATATGGGGGTTAAGGAGAACTAGTTAGACTTCTTGCGTTTTCAATGTTGCGGTATCGGCTGACAGCTGCTTGGACCATGTCGTGCCAGATATTTGATTCGTTTTACTCATTTTTGCCAACTATGGACGATTCCGCATTCTGCCTATGTGTCGATCATAACTGTCGGTGGTAATAATTGCGCATAAATCAATGCATAGTGGATAATTGTGTTCACCGTTATTTTACTGATTCTGAGATTCTAAATATGTAAACCATCTTATATTATGTAACTATATGAAATTTTTAGCAGTTTTCCGTTATCTGCTCGACACTTCGATTCTTACAATAAGCCTATTTTTTGATCTTTTGTATCGCTCAAATAATCAATCGATAGGCTCAAATCAGAAGGATTTGAAAGATATATTTTATCTTTAAAAAACCTACTTGTTGCGCTGAAAGAACAACAATAAGTTTAGTTCCTCATTGGAAGATCTTTTGCTGAACAAAGCTTTTCTATGGAATTTCAGTAATTAATCGACAGACCAAATCAATGATTCTAATAATTTAATTAGTTTTTATAAAGGGCTTACTACTTTGCCATAACAGCCAGAAGAATATTAGGCTTCTCAAAAAATTGAATCACTTCTACTGCACTCTCTTCACTTCAATAAATTTGGAAAAGAGTGCTCTTTCGTCGTTTTTAATGCTTGAATAATATCAAGCTTAAATCAGAAAAATTCAAATGATGTGCTTTACCTTTTTGAAGGCTTTGTTATTGCAGAGAAAAAGCAAAAATGATAACTCATACCCCATTCGAAGATTTCCCGCTGAACAAGGCCTCCCTCTCATAATCACGAAAACCAAACGATAGATTTAATTTCAAGGATTCCAATAATGTTTTTGGTTCTTGAACGAAGTTTTTGGTGCTTCATAAAAACCAAAAAAAATTGGGTTTCGAATTTGATGCTTTTCTTCGCAGTTTTGAGAAATTCATTCTTTTTTTTTGGCTGTAACAGGGTAATGCGTGGTTTATTTCAAAAGTTAGCTGAATTATTGAATTTCTGAAAATTGGTTTATTGGGTGATTAATGAAATCCCGGAGGAAATGCTTAGATTAGCGAGGAATCTTTGAAGGAGGGACAAAATATTATTTCGGTTCTTTCAGCGCAGCAACAAGGCCTTTCAAATTTGGAATATATCATTCAGATTCTTTTGTTCTGACCTATCTAATAACTATTTTACTTTTAAAATAAGCTCAAAATAAGCTTTTTTCAGGGGTCGAAGGGGCGAGCACGTAACGGAAAAGCACCAAACCTTCTTATATCTTTAAAATAAATACTTCAAAACTTAGAAAACGTCTTGTGGACGTTCTACTTGGGTCATTTTGCCACCAAAGAAACGCGAAACTTAAGTAAAGATTTAAACCACATGCGGTTGATATACGAACTGCACCAATATTCGTTTCATCTTGACCGCATATGTGCAAAACTTCGTCAAAATCGGCTACGACTGCTTTATCAAAGTAGCGTCAGGATAGCAATTGTCCACGTATTGCGCGTCTGACCTTGCAAAAGATTGAAGAATTAGCGTGGGAATGCTTGATTCACTCACCGTATAGCCCAGATGCTGCTCAATGTGTTATATCTCTTCAGGTCGCTGCAACATTCTTTGGCAGAATAACGCGTTGCCAAAATCAGTGATGTGATAAAGTACCTCTTTAAGTATTTTGTCCTGGAAACGACAGAATTATATGGTTGAGGTATCGCAAAATTGCCTAAAATTTGTGTTGAATCCTTCTTTTGATACTTTTATTGGCCATAAAATCATGCAGACCATGGCGCATTTCATTTTCTTTTAGCGCTAATGACACGAGAATGTCGTTTTTCAAGACTACAAACTCGTAACCGATTTTTGAAAATCGTAAAGCAAAGACTTTGCTAAAGCTTACACGTTTTAGATTGCAAAACGCCTATGGCTTAAACTGGGTCTGCGGTACAATACGGACTCCCGTAGACACCACTTGTACGCATATCGCTTTTCTGTGCCTTTTGTGAACAAACTGCACCATTGGGTCGGTGGACTTCTGCAGAGCGCTTGATATCCTGAAGAATCTTGTTGGCAACAGCTCTCGTCAATCGGTTGCCATTAAAGCGCCTCACGTGTCCGTCCCACGTCAACAGAAAAAAAAACGGCAACACAAATTCTTCTTTTCCGCTTTCTTCGAGAACTGACAACGTGGCATACCACATCTATCAAATATGCGGCTTTCATATGCGCACTCTTGTCGGTCTACGCTCTACAAGGTATTTGCAATGGGTTTTGAACAGTACTTAAAATGCAATAAATCCGTTCAGAAAGCTTCCCCTGGTGCATGTTTGAGTACAGAATAAAACATTCTTTGTGGTGGAGAAGTGCAAAAAAACAAACAGTGCCAAATTGAGTCATCAGTAAGAATTTGACCCGTACACAGCCCTTGCTGATTACTCGGAGCGATACACGCAACTGCAGATGCACAGCGCTTATTACGTATTGCCACCGTTCTTAAAAAGCTGGATATTCACGCTTACAAATGTTGCAGATTTTTGAAAAAAAGTGCTGGCAAAAAGTACTTTTGCAGGCTTTTTACTATCACCCAGCAGGATATTGTAGCACCCTTCGCTGGGCAGAAGATTTCTACGAGAAGTTGGAAATCAGTATAAATCTTGAATTTCTGAGAACCGTTAAATGTACTTGTTATTAAGAGAGGCCCTTTTACAGCGCTGTAGCTGTAAAAATAATCCTATGCTCCCTATGAGCCGCGCTGTCTTTGTTATTGTTGCACCTATATTTCGCTGGAGGAAGTTCTTAATTTTCTACATAACGCCGAATATTGTAAATTTTGAAAGGCCAAAAATACACTGTTTTTTCCAAAAATCCTTGTTAGAGCCTGTAGCATTCAACATCTCTCTTGCGTGCCGCGCGCTTTTATTTCGTTGGACGAAACTATTTCTTTGACCTACTAAAAACTGAAGTCTGAAAAAAATTCGAAACCGAACTTTGTTTTTAGAAAAGCTTTTTTTCTGTAGCGAATAAATCAAAGTTGTGCTTCGCACGCGTCATGCGTTTTCATGCGGATTTTACCTGTGCATTTATAATTATTTCATTAAGCAGAGATTGTAGACTTTTTGCTTGAAAAATGTGAAAGAAACTCGTTCTATCGTTCTAGGGCCCTAAACTTTTCATTGTCACTTTATGCTCCCAAGCAAACTCGCTACTAAGCTTATGTCTGAGACTAAACACCGTAAGCCCGAGTACGAAAAGC